>QQXO01000125.1:0-63963 GCA_003709845.1 Chaetothyriales sp. CBS 134916 | reverse complement strand
AGGTATATAGTACAGATAGCCCCTTGTAATCCAGACGACCGGGTCACGGTCTTCACTCAATTGTCTCTTGATATCATCACACGATTCGTATGATCATCCGATAGCTTGCTTGATATTGTCGCTGTCAAATGCCGACGAACTCGAATACTCTAGGAGTATTGGGCGGGAGCGCATGTGGCCTGTTTATATAAGGGTTCATGAACACCATTTCCCGGGTGACCCTCAGCTTTAGATAACTGTTGCTGATAAACTGGAATGACAACTCATACTCGCGATCGCAGCTCTTCACTTTGACGGCTTTCAGGCTCGCCCGTTGTGGAGGGTGGGATAGTCTAGAGCTGTAGTTCTACCTCATATCAAGATATATATCGCCATATAATATATTGGTCTCGTAATTGTGCTTGTCCGGGAAGAGATAGCCTAGTGTATTCAGATAATGAATATCAACCCGTTTAGTTACATAAAGATTAGAGTAGAAATGCTCAATATGATCACTGCAGAACAGCTTGAAACATTGACCTGCGAGTGGTTCGACCGGTATCGTTTTGCGCTCCTTATCGGCCTTCAGGAGAGATTGGTATACGGCGCGAACTTTCTTCTCCTTGGCGCTTTCTATTTGCCGTTCAGGACATTTGCTATTTGTTCCTAAAGCTTCTCCTGCTTCCTTTATTTGTGTTCTCCCTTCAGCTTGTAGTACTGTAATAATCTGTGTCCGATCCGTTGTATAACCTATCTAAGTCGTCTTGGTCTGTATTGCTGTCCGCCTTGTCTTCCAACTCTGAAAGATCTTCGTCTAAATCGTCGGTGGTCACGTCCCTATCCTCCTTGAAGCTGATCGCCCTTACTCGATTGAACCCAGGAGGGAGTGTGTGGTCTCTCTACATATGACGGGACTTTCTGACGCGCAAAGCCCTTGCTCCTAACGGATTTGTTCGCTTCGCAAGCTTACCCATCTTCGACGTGGGTGGCTGGAGTGATCGTTGACGCCGATGCCGATGGCAATAATGACGTCATCCACCAGCCTCAAGTTGGTCTTGTCTTGATGACCTCGCTCCGAGAAGGGGCTGGCAGCAGGCAAGACGCAGGTTGCACAAGCCTTCTTCGCTGGAAGAGCTCTAGGTTTGGGACAGGTCGCACGCTTTTATCGGGACTAGTAGGAAGCAGAGAGCATGCGCGACTCTGACTTCAGAAACCAATAATTAAGCAGCTGGAGGCGACGCTGCTTTTGCCCTGGTCACTAGAACAAGCATAGCGCCCATGGGAGCGCTCACTCTATCGCGGCCCCCACGACAGTGGATATAACTTGCGCTGCTGCCTGAATCTGATGCCCAATCAAAGCCAAGGCCAAGGCGCAGGTGTTTCAACGCGACCACCCGAGGGGGAATGAGCCGGGGTGAGCATAGGGCGGCATTACACTCTTCCCAAACGGGGGTGATCGCGATGCAGATTTTACCCTCCTCTCCAAGCCTTGCATAAACCATCAACAATTATCACAGTCATTCTAGTAAACCATTTTCTGGAAAAATGGCATCCCAACTCCTCCCTCTTGGTTTGTCTTCCTCAAACCTTCCCCCTCCTCCAGTTTTGCTCCCACCTAACCTGTCTCGTGTTCAGAACTGATCGACAAATGCGTCGGTTCCCGCATCTGGGTAGTCATGAAGGGCGATAAAGGTCTGTTATCTGTCCTTGACATGTCTTTGACATGTTCTTGTGTGCTAACTTTGATAGAATTCGCTGGCACGCTCCTCGGCTTCGACGACTATGTCAATATGGTACTGGAGGACGTGGTTGAGTTTGATTATACAGGATCCACGACTAAATTGCAAAAGATTCTGCTGAATGGCAATAACATTTGCATGTTGATTCCTGGTGGCGAGGGCCCGTTGCGGATGTAGTGCCCTGGTTGTCACTTTGTGTGTTTTATGCATGCGCGGGTTAGGTCAACGACTAGAACGCCTGTTTGGCTGCAAGGCTACTTCTCTTCATACTCGCCCGCCCTCGTCTTCAAAATGGCGACTGCATCGTTCCTCAACTCCGCTACAATGTCGGCTGCGACCTTGACCTCCCTGACCAATCCGACGCCCGTGCCCGCGTAGGTCGTCATCCTTCCCTCAGGACCCCATCCTGCATCTCCCATCTTCATCGTCTCTTTATACAGCACCTCGTTCTCCTCGTTACTCATGCCCGCCATCGCATCCAAGTAGGACCGATTCGCGACTCCTCGTCCATTGTATGATGTCGGCCATCCAGTGATGCCTCTGACAATATCATAGACAGTGGACACCACTGTCGCCACTCCACCATCAGTCACACGCAAGATCTGATTCTGGTATCCTTTGGTGATAACGGCTTCGTGGCTCGCCAGGAAGCGCGTGCCGAGACAAACACCGTCAGCACCCAGTGCCAACGCAGCCGCTGCGCCACGCCCGTCGATAATGCCGCCAGCGGCGACCAGCGGTATGACAATTCCCTGCTCGGTCAAGGCATCACTCACCTCTGGTAGTAGCGCCGTAATGCCGGCGCGCTGCACCAGTCCATGGCCACCGCTGTCAGCTCCCTGCACCACCAGGACGTCTGGCTTGACGGTATTGGCCACCTCCAGTGCTTCCGCCACCGTACCGATTTGCACCCAGATCTGCGTCTTGCCTCTGCTGATATCGCGTATCGTCTTCGCCCAGGGCAGTAGATCGGGCAGCTGTGTTGGAGCAAAGAACCATACTGCTGCCACGGGAAATTTTGTTAGTACCTCGACTGCAAGGTCCATGTCGCTGCCCCAATTCAAAAAACCAACTCCGATCGGTAGCACATCTTCTGGGGCTTGCGAGATCGGCTTGGATGCATGCAGTTTGGCCGCTTCAGATAAGTTCTTGGCTAGCGAAGAGAGGTCGAAGCCGCCGGCCAGAAAGCCGAAGCCGCCTGCGCGAGACACGGCAAGTGCCAGCTCGGCCATGGCGATATTCATCATGGGCGCAGAAATTATTGGCGGCTTTGAAGGCTCAAGCCAGGGGTAGGAGCTGTGCAGAGGGGCCATGGCAGAGAAGAGGATTCTAGATGAACTGTTGCTCACAAGTCAAGTCACAGCACATTCTGGTTAGTGAAGAATCCTAAACCTAGTGCCTCTCTGAGAACCTTGAAGGAAAGGAAGCACACTTTTAATTTCAATACCATTAATATGGATGTTGGTGCTGTACTAGGTCTTAGTACTATACTAGGTCTTGGTACTGTACTAGGTCTTGGTGTCTGCAAGTTAGCAGAAAGCCAATAGAGAGAGCCCCGAAGTGATGCCCAGACACGCTAGGTAATAACAGGTAAAGCGGGTCAACAGTAGTCCAGGGCATCACAGACAAGAAATATCCCTGGCTCAACTTTAACTGCCATCTTTTCTACTTCTCATCATCATCTTGGACTACTTTTGAATATCTAGTTAGGATATTGTGTTCATCGGTACCTATCACTGCCAGCAACACTATTAGAGAACAACAAGTGAACTTTCCACAAATAATCAAAATGTCTGGCATTAACGCCCCGGAGCGGTAGGTTTGCTCCTTCCTTCTTTTGAACGCCTCTTTGAGATACACTGCCTTTACCCGCCCCTATTGCTCCTTTTGGATCTTGGACATGAATCAAACCCATCTACATGCCAGGCTTAAGGCACCCGCTCTGCTGGACTTTGCAACGCCAACTGTGGACAAAATTCTGTGGACAGCAGCAGATCGACAAGGCAGTTCACACTGCTAGCTACAGCAAAGACATGTATTTCTGCAAGACCCGTACCTTCCTGGATTGGTTCCTTCCATTTTATTGTTGGACAGGTCTTGGCATTCCTACAAGAGCGACCCCAGTTACCATCCTGTGTCAGTTGGAAAACAGTTGATAGAGAGTAAAAGCACGTCTTACCTTCGAGTGCAAATTTCAACTCCGAGCCATCTACAACTCGTCTGTCTGCACAATGGCGCGTCGTCCCCCACACAACCTCGACTTCAGCGACCAGGCGCCTCGACGCCTACCAGTTGAAGAACAGACTTGGGAGCAACACCCCAAGAACAAACCATACAGCTTCAGTCGAGACTCCAATTCAGCCAACGTCGAAGCCAACATACGGGAATCGTAAGTGAGGCCCTTGACCTTCCTTGCTCCTTCCCCAGTCGGCTGCGGCAGTCGCCCCTGGAGAGAGCGAACACGAGGGTAGGAAAGCACACCAAGAGCTGCACGACACCCATACACCTCACTCATAAGATCTGCATCCAGTTCATGGATTGGATGGCCCATAAACTGTCATTTATAGAGACTCCACGATAGCCGAGCATTCCTCGAAGATGACTTGGCATTGTAGGATGCTACATGATCGGACTAGACCCAAAATACCGGACGCGCAAGACAAGGAAGGGCATGGACCTGGACCTGGACCTGGACCTGGACCTGGACCTGGACTTGGCACGGATTTCTGCTTTGGAAATCATTCTGCTAGCGAGGAATAACTGCTGATCAGGCCGTTCCAGGTACGAGGCGTTCACACTTGCTCCCGGCGAGAAGAAGATTGAAGAGAAGATCGACAACCGTAAGCAGCTTCCGTGTTTGTTTCTGCTGTCTGCCCTTCTGATGCGGTTTTAGGCACTCCCAGCACCAGCACGTTCACGCTCAACAAGGAGGACCACACGATGGGAAACCTGCTTCGTGACAGACTGCTTCAGCACCCCCACGTCACTTTCGCAGCATACAAGATCCCCCATCCTCTCTTTGCCACGGTTGAGCTCCGGGTGCAGACCGATGGCGTAGTCAGTCCCAAGCAGGCGCTGCAGGCTTCATGCTCCGACTTGATCAGCGAGATCCACACCTTCAAGACACGATTCAAGCAGGCCTACGAATTGACAAAGATGTCCAAGGGTCAGAATGGAGACGCGGCTGCCTAGGCCAGCGAGCGGTCACGGACGAGCCATGAAGGGCTGAATGCCAGGTTGAATTTGCGATACCCATGTTCGAATACTCTACAGAGGGCAACCATATTGCTATGCACAGGCGGTGTTAGGAGGCGTCGGGCAGTGCCGTTCCTTTGCTCTAGGGGAGGAGTTAGTCTACGGTAGCTCAAGCACTCATGGACTACTGTACCGAGCCACAGCATGAGTACCACAATAATATTATCGGTCATGCAGTGTGTTTGTGGGCACAGACGTCGCCAAGACTGATGCTGCGCCACAGGCGGTGGCGCCAGGTGTTAAACCTGTTACCGTACTGTAAAGTTTCCTCATGAACTCGTCAGCGTTTTAAGGGTCTCCAACCGCGTCACCGCGAGCCATAGGCGAGAATCAGTTAGGCACCGTAATTTCTTCATCTTCCTTCGACTTGCTCTTCTGCCCATTACACTTGCATTCTAGTTGCGTTTTGGTGTTTTCCCCATAGCGAGCGAGCCGCCTGAAAGATGTATTCGCAGTCGAACTCCTTCCTCGGCGGTGCTAACAGCTCTCGCCTGGGTGCTGGCGGCTTTGGACAGCCTTCATTCCCTCCTCTGCCGCAGCAGCAGCAACAACAACAACAACAGCAGCAGCAGCAGCAGCAGCAGCCATCGCCTTTTGCCCCACAGCCCACTGGCTATGGCGGGCCTGGGCTGCAGCCCCAACAAACGGGCTATCCAGGCTACGCAGGTCTCCAGCAGCCCCAGCAGACCTTTGCAGTGCCCCAGCAACAGCCGCAATTCACTGCTTACGGCCCGCAGCAGCAGCAGCAACAACAACAACAACAACAGCAACAACAACAACAGCAGCAACAGCAGCAACAGCAGCAACAGCAGCAACAGCAACAGCAGCCTCAGCAGACCGGCTTTCCCCCACCGCAGCAGCCACTCCCTTCTGCTCCTGTACCGGCCCTTACCCCTGCTGCCGCTCCCGCACCCGCTCCAGCGGTCCTGCGGTCCCAACAGACATCATCCCAGATAGCCCAGTCCTTCGCCTCCGCACCGTCCCTGCCGGAGAAGCCTCAGGCCAGAGGCTCTGCAAGAATCCCCAACATCCGGCTGTCCTTCATCTCCGCCACAGACCAGGCCCGGTTTGAGCAGCTGTTCAAGTCTGCGGCAGGCGGTGCCCAGGCTCTGTCCGGCGAGAAGGCCAGGGACCTGTTGCTCAGGTCGAAGCTGCCCGGCAGTGCGCTGTCCCAGATCTGGATTCTGTCAGACACCACCAAGTCCGGTCAACTGCTCTTCCCTGAGTTTGCACTGGCCATGTACCTCTGCAACCTGAAGTTGACAGGCAAAGACCTGCCCTCAGTGCTACCGGATAAAGTCAAGAACGAGGTGTCTAGCATGGTCGATATCATCTCCTTTGGCGTCCCAGACGACGGTGCCGCACCGCCGTCAAGCACCAATGTACCAGACTTCGACGCCCCACTGCGCCAGAATACCATCTCTCCGCCTGCTCCACAGGCACCTCGGCCCCAGCAAGCATCCAATCAGCAGCTCCTGAGTCAGCTGACCTCTCAGCCAACAGGCTTCTACAACCAGGCCATGGGCATTCAGCCTGGCCTGCAGCCACAAGCCACCGGCTTGCCCGGTCAACAGGCCGTTTTGCAAGCCCAGCCAACGGCTTTCCAGAACAGCCCGTCAGCGACTGGCTACACCGGCCCACGGCCTCCAATGCCGGCCATACCCACCGGCTTCAGCCAAGCACCATCTGCTCAGCACACTGCTCCTCTACAAGCAATGCCGACAGGAATACCTGGCCAGTGGGGATTCGTCAATGCGCCGGCCTCGGGTCTACCAAACATTGATGCTTTGAAGCAGAGACTGATGCCTCAAGCCGGGCGTGAAGGTGGATTCACCACCGTAGGCCTGGCCGGAAGTGCAAAGGTGCCTTGGGCAGTGACTAAGGATGAAAAAAGCATTTACGACGATCTTTTCAGGGCATGGGATGGCTTTAGCAAAGGTGTCATTGCCGGTGACGTCGCCATTGAGCTCATGGGTCAGAGTGGTCTGGAACGTAGAGACTTGGAGGCGATCTGGACTCTGTCTGATCCCAACAACAAGGGTGTCTTGAATATGGACGAGTTTGCTGTCGCTATGCATCTCATCTACCGCAAGCTCAATGGCTATCCCGTTCCAGCCCGTCTGCCACCGGAGTTAATCCCTCCCTCAACCCGAAACTTTAACAGCTCCATTGACAAGGTCAAAGGCCTGCTCTCTCAGGATGCCGATGCCCGAAAGCAGTCGGGCGCCTTCTTACAGCCGCAGAAGACCGGGGTCAGCTATTTGAAAGAACATACTTTTCGAGGAGGCACAAGCTCGCCACCCTTTGGCCGCAAAGATGCGACCCTTTTCCGCAACAACGACAGCGAGGTCGGCTATCGCTCAAGTGCCCGTCGTAGGTTGGGTGGAGATGGGAGAACTCCATCCCCCGTTTCTTCCGACACCAGCAGCGCTTTTGATGACTTGACACCCGATCAGATCCGGAAGAAGATCCGAGAGACCAAAATCTTGCTAGATGCCACCGACTTCAGCGACGAAAGACAGGCAGACGAAGATGACGTGCTCGATCGACGAGACAAGCGCGAAGCTGAAGATCTCTTCAGGCAGGTGCGCCAGCTCCAAGACGACATCGATACTCACCCCAACTCCGGATTTGGAGGTTCTGACACCGGCGCTGAACGCCGTACCATGCGCCGCGAGCTGCAGAAGTACCAAGACAGACTGCCTGAAGTCGCTTCCAAGGTTCGTAAGATCGAGAAAGACATGGCAGAAGGCCGATTGCAGCTATTCCGCCTGAAAGACGCCAAGGCCAATCCTGCCAGTGCCTTGAGCATTGTCGGAACTGGCCCTGGCGGCGCAGTAACAGAGGCAGATAGAATCAAGGCACGTGCAAGAGCCAGGATGCAAGCTAGAGCCGCCGAGCTTGCTGGCCGACCTGCTCCCGCTGCTGATAATGAAGGCGCGGCCCAACGCAGACTGCACGACGAGACGACTAAAGTCAGGTCTGAACAAGAACGCCACGAAGCTATGACTCGCGATGTCGAGGACAGTGTCAAGGACTTTGTGTCGAGCCTCGAGGACGGCCTCCGCGAAGTTAGCGGTAATGAAACGCAGGAACATGAGCGACGACGCTGGGAAGAAGCTCTAGGTGTGGAAGATGAAATCAAGGAACTCATTTACGATTTGCAGAGACAGAGTAGGACAGCCAAAGTTCGAAAGGAAGACAAAGCTCGAAGCACCACCCAGCCAGCTGCTTCCTATCATGACGAACCCAAGGCCACAAATGGTGACCTCCCTTCGCGTCCCGCAACGCAGGCGAGTCCGCAGACAACACCATCAGCCTCACCAGTCAACCTATCGCAAGCCGATCGCGTTGCTTCCGCCAAAGAGAAAGCCCTCAGGCGTATCCAGGAGCGCATGGCTGCCGCTGGACTCAAGCCTGCTACTGGTGACAGCAGCGAAACAGCACAACAACGTGCAGAAAGGGAGAAGAAGGAGCGAGAAGAGCGCATCCGCAAAGCCGAAGCCGAAGATGCCAAACGTGAGCAGGAGCGTCAAGCACGTCTAGCTAACGAGGGTGTGACCCCCGCCCCTGTACCTGCTAGCCCCAAGGCCGTGGCTAGCCCCAAGTCCACCAAGAAACCAGCACCACCGCCCACAAGGAAGACCAGGCAGGAGAGTAGTGATCTGAGTGATCGCAAAGCAGCCGAAGCTGCCACCAAAGCTAAAGCCGAAGAAGACGCCGCGCGAGAGATCAAGGCCGAGCAAGACGCTCAGGAGGCAGAACGGAAGCGGCTTGAGTATGTTCTTCTCGACTCGGGCCATGTATTGACACTGACCACAAGCAGAGCCGAGACAGCCAGCAAAGAAGACCAATTTGCCAAAGAGCAGGCTGAGCAGGCCGCTCGACTCAAGACCCTGGAAGAGCAAGTCCGGCTTGGCAAGATCAAGAAAGCCGAAGAGAAGGCTCGCAAGAAGGCGGCCGAAAAGGAAGCCAAAGCGAAAGAAGAGCAGATGGCCAAACAACGAGCTGAAATTGAAGCTGCTCGACAACGTGAGCGTGAATTGCAACTGCAGCTTGACGCCATTAACAACGACGACTCCTCATCTGATGACGATGACGGTCCACAGCAGATCACTCCTCAAGAATCAACACCAGCCCACAGCCAAATCATCCCATCTGCTCCGCCCGCTCCACCTCCCCCTGTCCCCGCCACTGCTTCTGCTGCTGCTCCTGTCGCTGCAACGCCGCCACCGCCGTCAACATCAACATCAACCGCGGACTCCACTCATGACCCTACTCCTCAGTCCTCCCCGCCCGTAGCTGAGCAGTCGCGTAACCCCTATTTCAAGAAACTCTCTCAATCCTCCGAACCCATGTCCGAGCCAACCTTCTCCACACCCACTGCTACCGCCTCGGCCGACCTCCACAGCACCAATCCCTTCCACCGCATGGCGCAGCAGGAGACTCCTAAAGCCCTCACTCCCTCCTTCACCGGCACCGCCGCGCAATCCCGCCGCCGCCCAGAGGAAGACGAGTGGTCCGCTGCCGACTCTGACAACGATGACCAGTCGGATGACGGCACCGATACACCCGCTGCTGGGAGTGCTAAGCATCTTGCTAGCATCCTGTTTGGCACTATGGCGCCACCAAGGCCACTGAGCGCAGCGGGTAAGGACTCGAAGCCAACGACACCTGTGCCCGAGACCCCGGTTGCTGCTACGCCGTTAGCACCTGGCGCTGTGCCTCCCCCCCCGCCCCCACCGCCATTACCCGGCTCCTTTGATACACCTACTTCTGCGCCACCGCCACCGCCCCTGCCTAGCTTAGGAGCCCCAACGGCACCGCCACCGCCGCCTCCACCACCGCCGTCTGGGGATGCGCCGCCCCCGCCACCCTTACCTGCGTCGAGTGGAAGTGGAGCGCCCGTGATAGGTGCGCTGTTGGGCGATATCCGAGGTGGAGTATCGTTGAGGAAGACCCAGACACAGGAAAAGAGTGCCGCTGTCGTTGGCCGTGTTTTGTAGAATGCAACTTGAAGAACAGAGGGATGGTGGCCCATGTAGATGGAGAGATAGAGAAGAAGGGTGGAAGTCAACCGATCAGCTAGTTAGGCAGCTAGCAAATCTGCGCCTATGTCATACATAGTATGCATGCTCAAGTCATTATTACCTCGTATGTAATTGGGGTTGATTATGGACAATTATACTGTACTGTACTTAAGCTAGCTGTAACAACATGCTGTAACCCTTTTAATCATGAGTACCCCCTCCAAGCACTAGCGTCCCTACCAGCCTCCCCCCCACTGCGGTGCAAGCTAAAATACCCCGAACTGGCCAAATTGACCTGAAACTGTCGAAACTTGTGCGCGCGGGCTTTCTTCTCAAACAAGATATCCAGCTCCAGATAAGTAAGGCCAAACGGCTCCGGCAGGCGGAACCAGCACCAGACCAGACACAGCAGCGCACCGCCAGCATACACATAGCACGTCTTGCCCTTGATGTCCCACGCACTAGGATTCAGCATCTTGGTGGTAAGGATGTTCATGACCATAGACGACAGATTGTACGCGACGCGCGCCAACACCACCGTCTTGACGCGCAGCCTTGTCGACGGGATCTCCGCCACCAGCACGTAGCAGACGGGGCCGATGGTCGCGTCGTAGACCCCCGTCATCAGGATGATCATCGACCCCAGCGCCCACGAGATGGCCGGTGTCGTGGTGGGCCCCGGCACGCTGCCCAAGACGCCGCCCGCGACGAGGATGATTACCGCTAGCATCAGCCCCACGAGGTAGAGCGTGCGTCGCCCCACGCGGTGCATCAAGAACCAGGATAGGATTGCGGCCACGATGGCCACGCCGTACATGCCGACCGCCAAGCTGAACGAGTTGGCTGTGCTGAAGCCGGCTTGTTCGTAGAAACTGGTTGGTTTTTTGTTAACAAAAAATACGCCTGTTATTCTTGTTTGTGTCTTTTTTGTTTTACTAAATACATATATAGATTGCGAGCCTTAAGTGGAAAAGGGTGATGGGAAACTCACTATGCTGCGTAACCTGTCAGGCTGCCTCCAGACAGGGCTTGACTCATCCACACCACACACGCGATTTCTGTCCTTCGCAGGTCGGTGCCCTTGAAGCAGTCGAGGTAGCCGGTGCCACCTTTGTTGAGGTATTTTTCCACTTCATTGGTGTGCTGCATCATTGCGATTGTCTCGTCCGGGTCGAACGCGTCATCATCGTCATCGTTGCCGTCGCCCTCCTCGCTCCTGTGATGCTTGGCAGTGGTTAGGCGCAGGAGCATTTTCTTAGCTAGCTCAGGCTTCTCGTGCCGCACCAGCCACCAGGGGCTTTCGGGAGCGAAGGCCACGCCGACGAGGATTGGTGCGGCGAGTGCCCATTGTAAGCCGAAGGGGATACGGTAGCTCCACTCGCTGTCGTTATGCACCAGTGCCCGAATCACGCCGACCCCGGTCACCTGGCCGATCAGCCAGGCCATGTTCACGTTCGAGGTCAGATACGATCTCAGCACCACCGGCATCACCTCAGCCGCATATGTCGTGCTCAGAGTCTGGAAGGCGCCCCACGGTAGGCCACAGAGCACCTGGCTCGCCAGTAGCATGCGGATATTGACTGCAAAGAAGGCCAAGAAAACGAATAAGCACATACAGATCAGCATGATGATCATGGTCTGGCGGTATCCCAGGTGATCGGTGAGAATGCCATTGAATAACAAGCCAATAATCTCGCCAGACACCGCTGCGTTGGTTAGACCGGCTTGCCAACTAGGCGAGATCTGGTAGTCCAGCTTTGCAGAGGATGCATTGGGATTCGTCGGCGTCCCATACGCTCTTCTGAAGATGGGAAAGGCGAAGAAGGAGCTGACTAGGGTGAGGTCAAAGCCTTCCATTACGATCGTCATAGACAGCAATACCGACCAGGCGGTCGCTTTGGGATAGAGCCTCAGTGCCGAAAGAAATGTCATCTTGTGCTCCTTCTTCGCCGCCGCTCGCGCGTCCGTCGACAGCCGCCGTAGGTTAGGTATGGCCGCATTCAAGCCATGGTAGAGGTTGTCGTTAGAACGCGTAACGCCGATCGCCTCCAAGCCAGAACCCCTTCCCATTCCTGGGGACGCCGACCCAGTCTTCAGAGGCTCGAGCCTAACCCCGAGGTGCTGTTCATTGACGGTGGCGAACTCGAGAAATTCTGAAGGGTGTGGCTTCTCGGTCGACTGCTGGTCCAGCGACTCCCCATGCCGATGATTATTGGCCGTTCCGGAATCATAACTGTTTTCGCCCGAACTGCTCATGGTAAGAAGGAAAGTCCCGTCGTTACCTTGCTCGATTTTTCTACATTGAACCTCTCTGGCGTCGACTGCCCATCGTCATACTTTCAGGGCATTGAGCTCGTACATATGTATTAAGTCAAGGCGGTTAATGTAGCGAGGGCCAAAAGACAGAAGCTATAGTAGTAACTCGCAGGTTTTAAGACATCCGGCTGGCGGTGGCATGATGAATTTGACCCCAAGGTCGCCGCCCTTTGGCCGAATCTTATTCATTAAGTGCCTGTAGTCAAGAAAAGAGTCACCGTGGCTAGGCTTCTTCCCCACACATCTGCTCGCTTGTTGTAACCCCAGAAATCAGTTTTAGCGGCACTAGCTTAATTAGGCAGTCATTATTATTATTGCGTCCTTCTTTCGGCGCGGGGAAGACCCTCGTATTACTTATTTGCAGTTTGGCCGAGAGCCTTCGGGAAACATTCATTTCATTGGCCCAGATGGCCTCATGCTCGGCCATTCCCAAAACAAGTGGCGTTCCCTTTGATCGTCTTTGTGCTGTATCGTAATGTCAATATTGCCGCTTCTACAAACAGTTCAGGCACAGCTCAGATCATCTATTCAGATCTCTACACTGATCGATGTCGTAGAAGAGCTCGTGAGGAATTCCCTAGATGCCGCAGCTACGACGATTGAGGTAGAGGTCGACTTCAGCAAGGGCTACTGCTCCGTAGGGGATGATGGTGTTGGCATCCCGGCCAACGAGTTTCGGGAAGAAGGCTATCTCGCCCAACTCGGCTGTAAGTGAATACTAGCACCATTTTCATTCATTGCTCACTAACCAAATCGAGGCACATCGAAACGAGATAGTCAACATGCATACGGTCGCCGAGGCTGTTTTCTCTCGGACCTGTCATCACTCTCACTGATCTCGATCTCCTCGAGGCAAGATGGTGCCCAGTCTGCGGGTTTGGTAATTGGCGTTCTGTCCGGAGTGCTTTCGAGACAGCAGTCAGTTGGTAAGGACGATTATCTCGAAAGCCATGGCACCAGGGTGGTGGTACACAACCTGTTTGGCAATCTCCCAGTCCGCTTCAAGCATTTTGCTTTGCGTTATGCCCAGCCCAATGAAGATAGGCGGGCTTTCCATGGCCTGGAGAGGCGCCTAGTGAGCTACCTGCTTGCCTCTGCTCGGCCGGTAAATATACGGCTTAGAAGTCGCAACGGGAACCTGATGTACACGCATCGAGCCGCTCACAGCATTGATCGTACGCTGGCATCTTCATTTGCTCTTGAAGCCATTGAGAGCATCTTCAAACAAGCCGGCCTCGTACCCAAATCTGGGGGTGCAGCTTGGAAGCTTGCATCTGCACAGGCCGGAGGCATCTCCATCCGCGCCGCGATATGCTTACTCCCCAGTCCCTCGAAGCATGATCAGTTCATTGCGATAGGCCATCAACCACTGTCTGATTCAGGTCATCTTTCGTGTCTCTATGACGCTGTCAACCAACTCTTTGACTTGTCTGAATTCGGTGCTTTACTCGATGACGAATCCAAGACAGCTCGATTGGGAGCGAGACGGATCCCGGAATACAGACAAGCTCAGCTCAAGCACAAGATGGCCAAAGGAGTGGACCGATGGCCTCGATTCCATATCAGAATTGACGTCAAGTCATCTACCGTGGTCGATGAGTTCTGTAATGCCAAGGCTGATGCAACTCCGATTCCGACACCCATCATGGCCGTTGTGGAGCTTCTCAAATCTCTTTTCACTACGTTCCTTCAATCTCAGAATCTGAAGCCAAAAACTCAGAGGGGCCAGAGGAATGACATCTCCCAAAGCCAGCCAGCAAGGTCCGTACGCAAATTTTCTGCACCATCTGTTTTCGACGGCTGGAAGAGAGTGAAGCATTCGGCAGAATACGAGGACCCTGGAATAAAGCATAGGATGCCATTTAACAGTGAAGATGAACCTTCCGCCCCAGAGATCATCCTAGGTGAAGATGTCCGTCTTCTGCTCGGAGACATGGAAATAGATTCCGATGCGTCTTCTCCGCTGGACGACCGTTCCTATGGTTTGATACTCCCTGCGCCGCCCGGCCGTGAAGAGCTCTCGGAAAGAGAAGATGCCATTCATTGGACCGACCCTAGGATAAACAAAGTCATGTACGTCAATGCTTGCAATAGCCTCGTTTTGCCACACTCATCATCTGCATCATCTTCATATGCTAGCGACAAAGAGCCTAGTTTAAAGAAGATGGCTAAGCGTCTTGGGCACCCACAATCTAATCGATCAGCTTTGACCGACCGGTTGAAGCACTGGCCGACCGCGGTATACCAATTTACGCGAGAGCAGCCTATACAATCCATCAACTTGCATAATGATGTCCAGTGCGGTAGAGCGGAACAGTTCTCAGAACCAGCTACCAACCTCCATATCGCAACGAAAGACTTGGCAAATGCCACAGTTCTGGCACAGATTGACGCAAAATTCATTCTCACGGTAGTACGGCAAGACGGTGATGCCCCGGCACTCCTGATGGTTGATCAACATGCTGCTGATGAGCGAATCAAAGTCGAGCAACTATTCCTCCAGCTCTGTGCGCCTGAAGCAGTCGAATTGGCAGTGCCTCTGAACTTCGAGGTAACTAGAGAGGAAGAGGACAGGCTGCTGGAGCTCCAGGACTACTTCGCCAACTGGGCTATCGGATTTGAGATTGATCGCAGCAAGGAAATGATCAGCGTGACACACCTTCCTGCTATGATTGCTGAACGCTGTCGTCTCGAACCCCGACTGTTGATTGAACTCCTGCGCAAAGCAGTGTGGTCGGGAGACAACGGCCAATCACATGCTTCATTATCATCATCATCATCTTCGTCTTCTTCAGTCGACAGCGGTAATGACAGTTGGATATCGAAGCTGTCGCAGTGTCCCAAGGGCCTTATTGAATTGGCTAATTCGCGAGCTTGTCGAACGGCAATCATGTTTAATGATGTTCTCAGCAAGGAACAGTGTCAGGCCCTCCTCCGCCAGCTGTCTGCATGCAGGCTCCCGTTTCAGTGTGCGCATGGACGACCGAGTATGACCCTGTTGGCTTCTGTTGGATCCTTTCGCCTTGGATCTAGCCAAGAAGAGGATGGTGATGACGATCATCAAGATTTTGGGACTGCTTTCCGGAAGTGGTGTGAGGCTACGAGTCCATGACTTTGTATTACAGTAAGTTACATTAGGTTGTATTTTGGTGTTAGAGCACTTGAATAAAAGTCGGCGGGGGGATGGTAGAGCTAAGATAAATAAATCAACAGCAATGCTATCTTTTCAATACAACCTAACCTAGTCTGCTCCTACTCTTTCCCCTGATTCACCGCACCTGGGCCACCATCTCAGAGAACAAGCTAAGTAGAAGGAATGTCACAGACGAATATGACATATTCTCCACTTAGAAAATAAGCTTTCGATCGCCCGGGTATCATATCCGTCCGTCTTTTCCCCTCAGTATTCAACCGGACCAACAACACCACCCCAACCACCACCAACATCATCATCTTCTCCTCCTCCCTCTCCTCCAGCACCTCCTCATCATCCTCCCGGAATGTTTGATACCATTTGCACCCTTCCGCTACCCGCTGACCTCTTCGCTCAAGCTCTCCACCCTTCCGAACCCATTCTCAGCGTCGGTCTCTCGTCTGGTCACGTTTACACCTACCGATTACCTTCCATTGGCAACGGTGACGACACTGTTAACAGTGTAACGAAACAGATCCATGAGCCGATAGTCAACGGCCATGGATGTGGTGCACATGAACATGAACTTGGGCCGCCGCCGATCATCTCGTCGATCCGCCGCTCGAGCACCGCTTCAGAGAACGGGCTAGGCTCAATAGAAGTGGTATGGAAGACACGGCGGCACAAGGGCTCCTGTAGGGACTTGGCGTTTAGTCATGACGGCAGCGTGTCCTATTCTGCTGGTACCGACGGCCTGGTCAAGGCATATGATACGGCGACGGGGAAGGTAACGTGGAAAATTGCACTGCCGGAGATTGATGAAGATGCACCGAGTTCGATGTATGCGCTGAGCCCACAGGCGTTGTTGCTTGGTACGGATGAGGGGAAGGTGTATGTGTATGATCTGCGGGAGGCGGCGGGCACGAGGCCGAGTCATGAGTGGGCTCCGCATGGGAATGAGCCGGTGAATGGATTTTGTCCCTTGCCAGTGGGAGAGAATAGTACGAGTGGGTTTCCGAAGCTGTGGGTGAGTGTGGGCGGGTCGACGCTGGCAGTGACGGATATCAGGAAGGGGGTCCTGCACACGAGTGAGGATCAGGAGGTAGAGTTGACGGGATGTTTAATGGTGCAGGGCTTGAAAAAAGGTGGGACAAGTGTTGGAGAGAAATTGGTTGTCGGCCAAGCAGACGGAGTGGTCAGTCTCTGGGAAAGGGGCGTGTGGGGTGATCTAGATGAGCGGATCGTGATTGACAGAACTAATGAAGGGGTGGACAGCCTGTGCGAAGTGCCTGAGGGATTCGGTAAGGAGAAGTTGCGGAGGATAGATGAGAGGATCATCGCTACTGGTCTGGCAAGTGGGCAGATTCGCTTTGCCAGGATCGGCCGGAATCGAGTGTTATATAACTGGGAAATAGTGCACGACGAGCTCGAGGGTGTCACCGCACTTGGTTTCGATGTCGGCTGTCGACTCGTTAGCGGTGGTGGCCAGACCATTAAAATTTGGACTGAAGCCAAGGGCGGACCTGGTGGTGGTAGGCATACCGTGAACGGGAAGCGACTGCTCGATTCTGAAGACAGCGAGGATGATGAAGATGAAGAAGACGACTACTACGAGGAGGAGGATAGTGAGTCCTATGAGGATGAGAAGCCATCAAAGCGGAAGAAGAGAAAAGGGAACAAGGGGAAAGATAGGAGTGGCGGCATCGCGTTGACCTTTTCTGGCGTGTTTTGACCCTTGACCACGGGCTCGAGACTGGTCAAAAAGCAAAAAGAGGAAATGGGTGTGTCATTTTGACGTCCTGAGATACCCCTGTTCTAATATACGTTTGGATATGTATATTATCAGTCCGATATTGTCAACCTGGCCTTGCTGTCATCTTCTATGAACGGGCGTACGGTGGCTGACTTTGATAAATCGGCATTCCAACACCATGGACATATCTCTCAGCACACGGTGCAATGATTTTGAGGAGCAGAAAAGAAGTGAATGATTGATTATCAGGTTGTCGATGGCGTAAGTCATGAGTTGTGTATCTAGATGTACTGAGAGACCTGAGATTAGGCAGCTGCTGAAACTATAGCTTGACTTGCCCTTTTTGCAACAGCCGCCACTCGTCACTTCCGAATGGTTCGTATCGTGAGCTTCCTGGTCTGAGCCAGTAAACTCTGTCCTTGACAGCGGGATCGACGCCTTCCTTCCTCAGCCCCGTCTTTTGCTGTTTGTTGTTTCCCGTAGCCACGACTTCCTTCAACACTCGGATGAACAGCGGCACAGCGTACTTCGGCAAGCTGTTCGTGTTCCAAGCCGCGACACTCTCGAGCACCTCTTCCTTCACATCGCCAGTCCCATTCTCAATGCTTGACTCATCCAGCAGCACCGCCGCACACCCAGCTCTCCCCTCATGCCCCGGCACACTCACTCCATAGACATTAGCCTCCAGCACCCGCGGATGGCGGCCCAACACATCTGACACCTCCGTTGTTGAAACGTTCTCTGACTTCCATCTAAATGTGTCTCCTATCCGATCCGAGAACCAATATCGGTTCTCATTGTCAGCCCTCACCACATCGCCAGTTCGAAAATATGCATCTCCTTGGACGAACACGCTTCTCAGTATCTTCTTCTTCGAAGCATCCGGATTGTTGTGATACCCTTGAAACTTCTGTGCCATGTCCTTTTCATCAAGCTTCACGATGAGCTCTCCCGGTTTGTCACAGGGCACCTTCTTACAGAACCCAGTCACAGGATCTCGCCATGGCTCTTCCGTCTCCCAGTCCACTTCCACTGTCGACATCGAGGACCCATATACCGCCGAAGTCAGCGCCCCAGCAGCACCCATACATCCGCTGGAGAAGGTATTCCTCGAAAAGTTGACTGTCCCACCCGTCCCTTCCGTGGCACCATAGAATTCGGCAATCGTTTCCACGCCAAACCTGTCTCTGAATTGATCCCACACATCAGCCCTCAGCCCATTGCCAACGGCCATTCGCACATGATGTCTGGTCTTGTCATCAGCGGCCGGAGGTACCGCCAAAAGATACCGTAGCGTCTCCCCAACATACTGCACCACCGTCGCTTTGCTCTCAACCACTTCATCCCAGAAGTTAGTCACACTGAACTTCCGGCCTACTACAAGCGTCACACCTATACTCAAACAGGTATGGAAGCCAAGCTGAAGAGCACTGGTATGATAGAGCGGCATGGCCGTGTATAACCGATCCGGGTTCTTATCTGTCACAGGTCTCAATCCCATCCATCTGCCTATACCTTCACTCGATGTACCTATCCGTTCAAACGACACAACAGCTGCTTTGGGCAGACCCGTCGTTCCAGACGTCATGACGAGAGCGCCTGCTGTGCGTCCTATGGCGCCAGCTCTGACGCTATCCGGTGCTCGATATGGCGGGAAGGAGTCTAGGCTACTCACCAATCCTGGTGACAGAGTTGTAATTGCTAAAGGGGAGGCGCCATTGACGAAATCCTCCTTCTCTACCGCTGCTCTCACATCAGGAGTTAGCACCTTCTCGGCAACTTCGGGTTCAGTGATGAGCAGTCTTGCGTTCGTGATCGCGACGGAATGGACGAATGCGTCGCCAACAAGGTTGTAATTGATCAGCGCCGGTGTTGCTCCAAGCGACCAGATGGCGAGAAGCAAGAAGATGTACTCAGCAGAGTTTAAGAGGTCCACGGCGACCATATCACCGCCTTGCACTTTCAATGTCGAGTGCAACCAGCCAGCATATCGCAAACTTTGGTCGTAGGTCTGTTTGAAGGTCCAGGTTTTGCCTTGGAAGATCAGGAATGGCTGATTTGCGACAGCAGGATTGTTAGAGTGCTCTTCGATGAGGTAAAAACTATTGACCCTGTCGGCTTTGAGGCGACTGTTAAATCGAGTCGTTGCCTGGACAACGGCCTTGAGAGTCCGCCAGTCTTCAGGAAGGCGCCATCGGGCATTGAGATAAGCAAGACCGGCCACAGAGAGGGGGACTGCTACTGCAAGAGGGACTGAGCATGTATTAGTTAGGTGACCCAAGAGATGGTGGACGTTGAACGACAGGCAGACGCGAAGCCAGGATACTTCAGTATTGCTAAGCTACGTGGAAAACCTACCTGGCATGGTGATTGACGGTCTCTATCGAGGTGACAAGGATGAACGTCAACCGAGGGTTATGAACCCAAACCTGGAGAAAGAGAGAGAATGGAAGCCTTAACTACGCCATCACCTGGGAGTTCGAGTGTTGTATTCATCGGGCCGAGGCCCATTCGTCAGAGAGAACATATGTTCTGTGTACAGAAACATTCCAACGAAAGGTAATTAATTAGTTACCTATGTCGCTAACCGAACACGGCCTAGTTACGACCCGTAATAAACTTTGTTCTTGGCCTCCGACCTGGCCCAATTCAAACGCTTTACATAGTTTTGGAGCTATTGTGAGCAGCAGTACAGTAATAATAATAAATCAGGACAATGTAGCCTTACTGGCTACCTGCATTCGGACTCCCCGACAGTGTAGCCAGCCGCGATGCCAGTCCTACCTTCCTCGATCAAACCACTTTCATTATTGTCATCGTTTTCTCCTTCTTGTCTCTCGCCTTCTGCCTGCTCATACTTGATTTCAAAATCACTGCCAAGTCCTCGCCAGGTGCGCTTTTCTTTCAAATATTGCGCGGCTGGCGATGGCATTCCGTTGACGGCAATGATGTCTCCGTTGGCTCTTTTGGTCAAGGCCGTCGTCGAGGAGCTCAGGTTACTACGAACGCTTGTTGATGTAATAGCCTTTCCTCTTCTCCTTACCATGGGCCTCGTCCTGCTCACGTACTTGCCAGTTCGCAGATCGAATTCGGGTGCTTCATCGCTTTCTTCACTTGAAGCGTTGCCTCCATCCCCCGTTTCCTTCTCCATGTTTTCAACAATATCGTCGCTCTTCTTGTCCTTCGTGTTGTCAAATACACTTTGAAAGTCTCCTCTCCACTCGCCCGTCCACTGCCTTTCCCCATCTCCCTGCAATGCCAGCTCAAGTTCAAACGGGGTAATAATCGGCCGGTAAAAGTCTTTGCTGTCAATTAAACTGCTCTCCCAGCAGCCTATCACCACCCAGCCGCCAACTTCGCTGAAGTTGGATACCTTAGCCACGTTGATCTTGCCGACAACGAAGAGGTAGAATTTCTTACCCGCGGCCGCGATGGATTTTTGGACATGAGTGACCATGGAGAGGTAGTTCTTGATGGAGAGGGTGTTGATGAGGATGCCCCATACGGACACCGTCGAAAGGGAAGTGACGAGTGCGTACCGACGGCGGAGGAGGCGAGATGTGGTGTTGGAGAGCTCGGCTGAAATATCGGTCAACAATTTTGAGGGGGTCGTCTGAAAGACTTGAATGCTTGCCATGCTCGAGGTAAGGGTCAGCAGAAGGGAGGTGGGCGGCTCCGAGATGTGGAAGAGGTGCCACTCTCTGAGAGTGGCCGGATCAAGTGATACAGACGGAGGGATCGCGCGATTCGGGATTGGAGAGGCCGGGTCGTGAATGATGTCTGCGGCGAAGAAGTTGGTGTAGCCAAGATCAGAAAGTTTAGTGCACAGCTTCTTAACGTGATCTGAGTAAGGTAGGTCTGCCGTCACAACCACCTTCTCAGACCGCTCCGGGAATGCATCCCGGAATGCTTTCACAGCTGCGTCATAATTCAAGTCGTGTTTTGTATAGACATGGAGCACAGGCAGCCGGGCGGTCGGCGACAGGCAAGATCGTCCATAGTGTACCACAGCGTCAGCGTCAACATGTTCAGCCGCAATTTCATCTACGCAGCAGGACCCATACGACGTGTCAGCCAAGATGGTTAACTTGACAGGCGTCTCTGACCCGCTCAGCGACAGTGTAGAAGTAGCATCATTTAGGCTGCTTAACCCTTCGGAAGCATTTAACAACGACGGAGGCACCGAGTGATCGCGAGCCTCCTGGGCCGCACAAGGTCGGAGTCCCCGGGCCAACAATTGATATACCCTTGCAGAGTGGAGAAGCATCTCGTCGGGAAACTGTAACGCTATGCGCCGCCATTTCTTCTCTCTGATCTCCTTGACAGTGCGTGAGATCTCGTATCTTACCTCGAGCTGCTCATCAGACAATGCCTTTTCGCTCTCACTCACACAAGTGGCGGGACCGTTGGATGTGCCATCCAGGATGTGTGTATCGGGAGTCGACAGCACGGGTGGCGCGCCGAGGCTGCTCGCCATGATTGATTGCTCTAGTCGACTAGTCGAATCTTTGCACAAAAGTTCTGGGTGTTGTGCCTAACTCATGCGAGAGAGAAAATCCAAAAATCCTCGCTTAGTCAAGCCAACATCTTGACGATGATTGGCCCTAATCAGGACGACTCGGGCTAAAAGCTAATTAGGCGTCTTCCTAGTTAGTTCAGCTGGAACTTGGTGGCGGTTGGTTCCGTCTTACCAGATCAGTTCCAACTACAGTACAAGAAGACGAAGATAAAGGAGGATACTGTACTTGGTGTCTAGATTAAACTAGCTCGCAGGTACTTTCATCGCATTTTATATAATTGTGGGGGCGTGCTTAGTAAGGCATTAGAACAGATAGACTCCTGGTGACCACTCTCCGCTATCCACATTCCTGGCCTCTCCTTCATCTCATGAGGCGGTGGTCCAGTAGCGCCAGGCGGAGCACGGGCTGTATCAGCACGGAAGATTGACAAAGGCTTGGTGTCGTTGACAATCTTGTGAATGGCCTGAGCTTCCTCGCGGGTGAAACTTCCGTCAATGATAACTACTTCGATCTGTGACCCAGACACTTGAGTGGAAGACTTCTAGCAGTTGGAACCGAAGCCAGAAGACGGCTGGATAGGCTCGCCTCTCAGCAAGCAAGAATTCAGTTTCCGCGCTCTCGACGGATCGAACATTACGAATCACTGCATTGTTCAACGAGTATCTGTTGCACCCTTGCTCCGTTGTGGCCTACCGTCGTAGTCTTGGAGCAATTCACTGGTCATACATACCCACGAGGTGGCCTTCGATCTTCCTGCATAGCTGCACAGGCACTTTCGACATGTCGGATTAGGCCCTGCCCCTTCAAACAGGGGCCAGTACTTCATTAGGCATGAGATGAAGAGATGATGACGAAAAGATGTCGAACACGTTGGGTTATATTTAGCCCGTTGACTCATAGAGCATGTTTTGATTCGATCGTAATTAATGAACATGTCTTAGCAGAAAGCACATGAATGTCACATGACGATGATCGAATCATCATAGCCCTGCCGGGTTGGCACTAACTTAAATCTGCTTAGGGGAGCTGGGCGATCTCGGTCTGTCAAACCAGTACGCCTGCGCGGTGCCGAAGGTACACTGCAGGATCTCTCTGCATGTTGTGCGGTACGTTCCAAGGTGTTAATTTCCTACAATATGTGACATTTTGTTCTGTACAGCGATCCAGCGATCTACTCCGGAGTAGGGTGGTTTGGTAAAAGGCGCGCCGCGCCATGCCGCGCGTTTCGGTTTTCGGCGTGGGGATGGATCCAGAAATAGCTAGTCCCCCCTTCCGACACATCTCCAGGCGTGCTGTTTCAGCATGCAGACCTGTTTCCGGCACCACTGGCCATGGTTTGCCAGGTAATTTCCTCAAAGGAGTCGTACCCAGTCTGCGCGGTACCGATACGATGATGATACCAGGGCAAATGTGAGGACTTTCTGATAGCGGATAATTTGCCACTTCTGCAGGAACAATGCATTCAGCGCGAAGTACTTACGTTAGTGATGCAGCCAGTAGGAAGGCCGTCTCGACTAGGCCCCGGACCCACCGACCTGAGCTCTGACAGGTCCTGCCAAAGACGCCTGGCACGCCCAGCTTGAAGTCAACCCATCATCACAGCGAGCGGGCAGTTAACACGATTTCTCGTTGCCCACGCGACGGCGATCGCTCTGCACGGTTTGCAGATGTTTCATGTCTCACACTAACGAGAGTCAGCTCATTGCTACCCAATACTTAGTTATATAATCGTTGATACCTGATGCTGTGATCCAAAGTCCCTGGTTCCCTGTCCCTGCCAAAGATCTACGCGCGGCAGCCGGCAGGAAACTCGATCTCGGCCTGAGCGTACAATTCTAAGCTTCTTCTCGAACGATCCCGAATTCAACGCTTCTCGTACTTTCTCTAGGTCTGGACGCCGGTGGTGTTCGCCATTCTGAGTCACATGAGAGACTTTGTGACTCCTAACCTTGAATCAGTTGCCTGAAATTGACCCACCCACCTTGTCTACTTGTGGATTTACGACCATCCACCCATTCCAATGCTGCGCCTTGTTAGTAAAACACACTCTCGGACTTCACACATAAATTTATTGCACCCCTCCTTCGACTTTTCTTCCCAGCTTCATACACAGACCAAGTTTGCCTCTGCATCCAACCAGCTATATATATCTAGTCCGACAACCCTCGCGATTCCACTCCTCTCTCCCGGCACAGCCGACCACGAGAGTACACTAGTTGCCACCGCCTCACGCACAAAGCCCGAAGTCGAGCACGAGTTTCTTGGTGTTTACAGACTCCGCCAAGAAGACCATCCTGCCTCTCGCAATGCCTCACTCTCACTCTCCATCCGACTCAAGCGTCGAACGGGTCTACTACGACCCCAGACGAGAGGCGCGAAAGCGCGAAAAGCGAACCTCTAGCGGCAGACGAGAAGTCGTTGTTCATAACCACAAAACGGCCTCTATCGACGAGCCTCGGCGCTCTGACATGATGGTCAACAAGTGGAAGTAGAGCAGGCTCAGTACATCAAGCTCAGACCATCTCTTCCACTTCGCCTCACTGTCACAACATTGCCACCCAACATTGTCACCATTATCGAGCAAGGAGTTTAGGAGGAGTTATGATATGGATACCCCGATGTCACCTCCACATCGTGCTTATGGGCCTTCACAGAAAGAGTATGGAATAATTTGGCTAGTCGATATGTCATTTGTTTAATTGATTAAACAAACTAGCTGTATCAGAGACTGCGTCTTTGTGATAGCGCTTTGAGGAGTGGCTACGTACCCGCACCTTAGTTCATTTTGGATTCATCAATTTGGCTACTCTCAGATAGAAGAGAGAAGAAATACTAGGACGCAAGTTATTGTACCAAGTGCCAATTTGTAGCTTATATCCAATTGAATAGCCTCAAAACCACAACCAAGGCAGTTCTACTCCCTTTCCGCAGTCTCATCTTCCTTCGTTTCCGGTGCTTTCGTCATCGGCTTCCAACCACAAGCGTCGCTATCGTTCTATCGGTATCGATACCAACCCGCCCGGCTAGCCCTGACCTGTTGCACGGAACCCTACGCTACACGCAGCAGGGTGGTCTGCCCTACGCTACTGCTACTGTACACCTCTCTTTCTTTGACCGATCATCACCGTGAGATCAGGGATTCATGAGGAGGTACTGGGCGGCATTGGAAAAGGACTCATCTCACCTTGAAGGGCTCCATTACTGGCAAGGGGTTGATGCGCCCTTCGTCATTGCCAATTGACGACGCCCTGCCATGAAAGGAAAAGCTGAGCTGCACCGCCTCACTTTGGTGACACAACGTCTCCTAACATATTATAAGGCAATTAATTGCTTGGTGGTTGGTGATGGGCAACGTCCAATATTCAGCTGGCCATATTTTGGTCTAAGGGTTTGTGCTATTGGCTACTTGTTTCGTTGCACCTCCTAGTATGACAGACGGTGTGCTCAGCCTTTTAGAAGCTTCTGAGGTCCAACCCCAGGATTGATCTCATGTGGCGACAACCCAAGACTGTGGCCTTGCTTATTTCTCATATTGTTGCCTCCACTAAACTCACTGGACCGAAAACAGGCTAGCGCAAGGCAGAACAAGATGATGCTGAAGGGGCTAGAGCCTAGTGCCTCGTAATGCCAGGAAGGCGTGACGAGAAACCCTCTAGCTTCGCTCTTCCCGAAGCAGGTTCCTTGCAGCTGTCATCAAGCTCGAGAACCATGAGACGTCCCGCCCCTCTCTTCTCTTACAGGAGGGCTACAACACTGATGATGATCATCAACTCTCCTACTTCTGTTATCAGGAACTGCCTCCATCACAGCACTATTAAGTTCTTCCTGTGCTGGTATAATGGTGGTGACGCTACTGTTCAGTGCAATGGTTACAGGCGTGCCTGCCTGCCTGCAACAGCACTGAGCTCAATCTTGGGTCATTTCAGCTCTCTGACGGGATCGACAACAGTGCCGACGTCGCTTGAGATGCTAACGACGTCCGAGAAGATGGGCCAGTTAGACGAACACAAGGATGGGGACCGCACTGAGGAAGCGACACCCAACGTTGATGCCAACTGACGTCAGCACTGGAACTGGTTACTTTTATTGCCACAGCTGCCTTTTCTCGTCACTGGGCTTCGGACCGCGAAGCGACATTTACACCCTGGTGTGGGGCCTTAACTTGGAAATCCGAAACATTTGCTTCAATAAACTTGCAGTATAAATGCTAACTCCCTAATATCCTAACCGAGACGGAGTTAGGGAATGGTACAGATAATGCCGTCAAAGCATTACAAGATGCAGATATATATGCATGTAGCCCTTCGAACTTCCTAGGAGTATGATCTCGACACACCCCGGTTCCGCAGAAAATTGACCACAGCAGGAATATTCGAGATGGCATCTGAGAAGAAGGTTGTTCTGGTCACAGGAGGCATGTCCTATTCCAATGATTGCCTCTCGTGTACGAAGACTGATATGACCGGGCTATATAGGCAACACAGGTCTTGGCTTCGAAGTTGTCAAAGCCCTCTATACATCCTCTCACTCCTATGAGATCATCGTCGGCTCTCGCTTAATCAGCAAAGCGGAAGCAGCCATCGAATCCTTGCAGAAGGAGGCCCCCCAGTCTTCGAGCACCCTGTCCATCGTCCAGGTCGATGTCAGCTCCGACGCTTCCATCGACGCAGCACTCAAGGACATCGCATCAAAGCACGGCGGCCGCCTGGACATCCTGATCAACAACGCCGGCGCCAACTTCGACGGCGACATCGCTTCCGGTAAACTGGGTCTCCGCGACGCATTCAACACATCATGGGACACCAACGTCTCTGGGACCCACGTTATCACTACGGGCGCCATCCCTCTGCTTCTCAAGTCATCTGACCCGCGACTGTTGTTCGTCACAAGCGGCACCAGCGCGCTCACCGAGACCGAACTATTCAACAACCCCGGCTTGCAACGCATCAACGCCTCGCCCGCCCCCGGCTGGCCAAAGGAGAAAACCATCAACCCGATCACGAGCTACAGGAGCACCAAGACCGGTCTAAACATGCTCATGCGTGAGTGGCACCGCATCTTGCTCAACGACGGTATCAAAGTTTGGGCTATCTCGCCCGGATTTCTCGCAACGGGACTTGCTGGCATCAGTCCAGACGTTCTGAGGGAGGTAAGCTAAGCTAAGCTGACGAGCACACTTCCTCCCCCCTTTTTTACCACAACATCATAACGATCTGACATGGAATCTTTTTTAGATGGGAGCTCTAGATCCCTCAATTGGAGGACAGTTTATCAAGGATGTTGTCGAGGGAAAGAGGGATAGTGATGTGGGCAAGGCCATCCGAAACGATGGATTACAACCTTGGTAGAACATGGAAAGCAACCCTAAGTTGTGTTAAAAGTGTTCATGAGCTAGGGCTTAGCGAGGTCTTGGCGAGCTATTTGCCCCGTACACTGTCCAAAGTTACCTTGCTTCTCACTCTCCAATCCCCTTTTCCTTCTCCATATGACATCTCCCAACCTCCCCACTGATCACATCGTGATGAGCAGCCTCTTGGCCGCATATATCTCGTCGCAGGCAACTTAAAAAGATCACAATCTCTCAACAAGTGGTATCTCTCCCGCTCGAAAATCAGAAAAAGAAATCCATCACAGGACACCACCCCATTATGATGTTTCAAGCTCACTCACTTACACCTGTGGAAAGTGGAAAGTTGTTCCCGGGGGGTTCTTTCCTGTGCACTCCGATCGCTATGCAAACGCTACCTAACCAGGCACAAAGCCAGATAATCAGAAATCATTGAAAAATGCCGTTTCGTCGTGTTTCGTTGAGATAAGTCGTTGCTCCGGAGAGCAGGCTCGAAAAGAGGATGCAAATGAAGGTGACAATAGGGGACTGGCCGTGAGGCAACGTCTATTTTGGTAGAGGAGGGTATGGGAAAGGGATGGATGATTCTTTCGGTTTGATGGTAGAGGCTTTTGGCTTTGGAAAAATCCTTTAGATTTCATCGTTACCACTGGCATTCTTGCAAGCAGCCTTGGCGAGCATGAGACGACGCATCCATTCGACCTTCTCTGGACAAGAATTGACGGCGAAGTGGTGAGATTTGGATCCTCTGTCAAAGGTTTTGCGGCCCTGACCCTTATCGGGATCAGGGATCAGAGAGAAGGCAAAGTTCTGCCTGGTTGAGGGCATGTAGCCGGCACCGAGGATGGATTTCTTGAACGCGGCCGAAAGCTTCGAAGACGTGGCTCGGGAGTAGGCATGAACATCGTAGGCGTCGACATCAATGTAGTCGATCGGCAGGCCGCGTTCAGGGAGGTCGTTTTCCAGCATGAGGAGGCGTGTGCCTGCCAAGGAGAAGTACATATCATGCCACTCGTGGCGCATCAGCTTCGTCGTTTTGCGCTTGCGCATCCAGCCAGAGTGAGAGAGGATGTCACTCGGCTGGCGGGCGTGTGCTATTTGCCTTTCTGCTGGTGCCGTTGGGAAGTCCTCTCTGACTGGTGTAACCGACGGCGCAAAAGATTGCTTGGTGTGGCGGCGTCGAGGTGCTGGTGGAGTGCTACCAACACGATAAATGGGGTCAGAACTCCCCAAGTTAGGAGCATTTCCATATCGCATTTCCGGTGGTACAGAGTTGGAGAACACACGCTCGCATGGATCAATGGGATAAGCCGTGACTGGAACATCTGCAGCGGATAAGGGGGTGTCAATGCGATAGATATCGGCAGGAGAGGCGACGCCGCCATAATGGTAAGGGTCTTGAAGAAGCTGTGCTCGAGCTGTCCGGGCAGGAGTGCTGGGATTGTCAAATTCCGGGGCTGGAGTACGCTCAGGAGAAGTGCCATCGGCCTCGGAGGCCGGAATGGACAGCTTTGGGAGCTGACCTCTTAGCTCGTCCTGGTGATTGGGAGAAGTGACAGGTGTTCCTGCTGGAGTAGCACCGGCGGGAACAACGGGATTGAAGGATGCCGATGCGGCTGGGGGCGGTGATGGGTTGTGGATGTTGGAATTTCTACCAGAAATGTGTTGGAAGCTGAGGAACTGTCGCACACTCTCCTGTGGATCACGTACTTGTATTTCGTTGAGTCGTTTGGCGGTGATCTTGAAGGACGGAGCAGCACCTAGGACATCAGAGGACCCGATGATGGACGGGACATTTTCCACCTTGGCTCCAGCAGCGTCATTGTCTGTGTTCTCTGCTTCTTCGGCAAGGGCTTTCTGGGCTTCGAACGCAAACTCCTGCTGTATTTTCGCCAGTTTCCGCTGTTGCTTCTTCCACTTTGCACAGTCCTCACCCTTGGAACACTTGTGGGGCTTAGGCAGGAGCTGCTCGATGGCGACAATAGAGATGGACTCAGCAGGAGTGACATCGTCTGTACCAGTACCTTTCCGTCTTTGGGAGGTTGACCTTGAGTCAGCCACCACGCCGTATTCTTCAGGTCGAACAGGCCGTTGCAAAGTTCTTGGCGTTCGGTCACGGGGACTTTTGGAACAGGCCCTTGCAACCGGGCTCTCCAATGATATCAGGCTGCTATTTCGAAGATGGTGAATGGAGCTCATAACCCTGTGTCGTTTGCCGAATGAGCTGATATCAAGTTCTTTCAAGTCCTCGAACTGGAGATCCAATAGGACGCTGCCTGAGATGTCGTGGATCAAGAACTTCTCCACCACGCCATGGTCGAAGCCGGCATCAGCCATCCAGCCAGCCACTTGGCGTGGGGTCCAGCTTCGCACCTTCGACTCATCAAGCTCTGCGACGGCTTGATTGAGAGTAGTGAAGGGCCTGGAACCAGGTGTCTTGGGGACCTCTTCGGATTTGTTGAACAACAATTCAGCAGTGAATGACTTCCGCTTTTTGATGTCGTCCTCGTCTTCAACTTCGCGCTCCATCAGTTGGGTGGCAAAGCTGTCTGGCGACACTCGGAACAGATGTGGACCTACTGGTCCTTCTACTTGCTTGTCATCGAAATGAAATTCAAATCCACCGAGGCCGATGGTATGCGGTGTATGTGGCGTGTGGAGCTCTTCGCGACTGGAAGCTGTACTGCCGCTATCTAAGCTCCTGGGAGACTCGTCCAGATCGCTAGCATCATCCAAGTCTGAAAATTCCGTTGCCGCAGATATAGGCCGGGGTACGATTGACCTCCGCCCTAGGAAAGATGCGAATTGTTTTGATTTCTCTAGCATCTGCACGGAGTGCGGTGCTTCCTCGAAAGTAGACTCCATGGTTAGACCTTGCATTCGAAGAAATAGAGCAATAAGTCAAGATCGACTGTGCAAGGAATTCACTTGACCGTTCACATCGACGCCGAATGCTAGGAAGCAACCAGCGTGGTCAACAAGGAGAACGGCAGCGAGGAAGATAGAGGAAGCAAGCCATTTCGGGACGGAAGTTTCATATCTATAGAATTGAGGGGTGAAGACCAACAATTGAGGACGTGTTGGCGCCCGTTTCCTAGGAAGCTGCATGATAATGTGACAAATGGATTTGGCAGGGTCCTGGAAAGGTGAACAAGAAGAAAAAGTGTGAAACCACTCGATCCTTACCATCTGGTAAGGATCTGACTGGAAAAAGGATCCATACGGGCGGCAAGAGGAACTCTGAGATGTCGAGGAAGATCTGTGGAAGGGGGCCAAAGTGGATCGGCTGCATGCGACAGGTTGTTGAGGCATGCACTAGAGCGAAGGTGCGGCAGGGCTATGGAGTGGAGCGTGCCTGGCCGAACGTCCGCGCGACGGCCATTCCTCACTGGGAGTAGTGCCATTGTCTCCTTGAAGCCAATAAGAATACAGATCTTTGTGATGCAGGCTGCCAAGGCTCATCTAGTGCCTACTGGACAGTCTCTGATCTGAGCTTGATTGGACAACAATTTCCAAAAATATTCCTTATCCACTACCAGTCTGCAATGCTCACTGGCTCGCGACCTTCGCAAACCATTTCTTTCTCTGATTGACTGGACAAGAATAGCAACCCACTCGTGGTTGCATCTTCAAGTCGTTACTTTTTTGTGGTCGGACGACCCTAGCTCAAGCCGATTACATGGCTGTTCCGCGCTCTCGTGCCGTACCGTTTGGGAGAAATTCCAGTGTTTTGCCAGCTTTAAGTCAGCTAACCCTTCCTATTGGCTTAATAGATAAAATTCTTCTATCACCTCTTCTCGCCTCATCCAGATCCCTGCCAGACGTGTGATGAGCTTGTGGCCTGTGTAAAATGGTGACTATGTAGTTGCTAACAGCAAGCACCTGCAGCTGTGTGTGTCTGCTGCACCACGGTACCACGGGGCGTACCTTATTAGTGCTACATGACCTTTTCGATGCCCTTGAGACAAAAGGTGAAGGCAGTACCTTGCGGTCAGAATAAACCCAAGAAGTAGGATAGTACAACAGCTCCCGAAGCTTTTGAGGAAGGTACAGGACCTGCGTCAACTGAGGCCGGAGCTGAGGTACCACAGTGCTTAGGAGTCTGATGGCTCCGCGAGAGGGCGCAACATGGATAGTAGAAGAACGTGTGGAGCTCGCGTAGTAGCGCATCCACGGTGTGGTAGTGGCACTACTGTATCATAGTACGATAGTCAGCTACTATCTCAACAAAGATTGCAAACGAGCCTTGGGTTGATCATTCATCACACAGTATCAAATATCATTCTATGGTACGCACGGCTTCTGAGCATTCTACAATTAGAAACATTCAGCACCGCATCGCGTGACTCTAGACAAGATGATTTCCTTCAAGCTGTCTACATCGCTAGTCATGCGTCTCTTGGTCATAGGTAGAATTCTTCAGCTTCCGCAACGCTGTGTATGTTCTGGTATCGGGTACCACTGTACCATTGTGCCTGAGGCGGTGAGATCACTGCTCTGGTAGCACCATGAGACAAGACTGGCGACAGACAACTTGTCCCACCTGCTGGTAGGTCCTGTTGCTGTACTTCTCATCTCGCAGTGTCATCTAAATTCCCAACGTGTCCGATCGACAACCACCAGCCATGTTCCGCATCGCATCTAGGTTGTACAATGGAAGTATCGCCCAACAAAGCAGATGCCAATTTACCAATAGGCATGTATTATTAGAAGCAGGCATCCGATATGAAGATACATGTTGGGCCTGAATTCACCGTTAATTCCGTCTCGTATCATGTTGATTAGATCATCTATCTAAGTTCTCTAGACGGGGAAACTATCACTCTGCATGACTCTCTGCACGGCGTCCCCGCACACTGACATCCTTGTCGCGGTCAAAATTTGGTGGCTGGGACATCTTTCATCACGATAAACTTGTCGGGAGACATGATCGGTGTCACAACTCGTCACACAGGTGAGAGGCGCGAAGTATGAGACCAGATTGACTGTACCAGCAACGAAGAATAACATGCAGGTCGTGTGTTGTGCTTGGGGTACGTTCCACAGTAAAGCTCCGGCTAAGCTGATGTCATCCACGACCACATTTGTCACGATTTGCGTCTGGGCCACAGAATATCTCTGACAGCAAAGGTACGAGGTGCTTCAGCATGTACTGCACTCTAACCCCAAAGCCGTGCCACCATCTGTTTGCTTTCGAGATTGGCTTCATCACACTGCAGTGTCATGAGATGTGCAGTTGATGAGTATTCTAAATAAAGGTCTTCAATGACCTGAGTCATCAACTACTGCTGTGAAGTCGTTCGTTGTTTCATGTCACCAGGTGGCCCAAGCTCCTGGGGATCCCTTGCTTAATGCTGCAGTACTGAGTGCTGTGGAAAGGCAACTCTAAGAGCGCCTGGTCACGCTGCCTAGGCGGCGCTAATGCACGTACTAAATCTTGTCGTCACGGGTGACTCGTGCTCGAGCCGCCGCCTAGTTGATTGGCCCCACTCAAATCGAGCTTGGGCCAGTTCTCGTGCTTGTCCAAGCGAAGCCCTAATCGGAACGACATGTGCCCTCTTGTCGGCTAAGTGCTTCAATCCGTTCACCGTTAGGGCATTCCTGCCTGGGACAGTGAGATTCCAAATCGGCATGAACCAGTTCGTGACGTTCCTAATGACGGATAAATCCCGAGAGCTGGGACGGGGAGGTCCGAACCATGTGGTGAACGCCTTGGCTGATTATGCTGATGTCAAGCACGCCGTTGTTGACAAGCAACAGCCCAGATCGAGAACGATAAACTTTCCGAGTTTGGCAAGATATATCTTAGCGCGGCCACCGGGAGGCGGCCCATGGAGGCCCGCCGCAGATATCGCTTTCGGCTGCATTCACAGGGCCAGCCGATCATGATCATGCCAGTGTTCGCAAAAAACAATGTGACTACTGCACAGGTCCGCTGCACGATTCGATTACCTTGCATTCTTGACAATGATAGAAGGGAGACAGCCCGATCTCAGAGCAATGGATCTATGCTCACGTGGGGCACCGCAAAGAGGCACCAGAGCATCCACAGTTCCTGGGTGCATCAGCATGGATTTCCCGAGAGTGCCACTACCGCATGATCAGTGGCCCCTCTGGGCTGGGAAGGTTGGAATTGAAGGCACGATCATACCTTGGTTACTGGCGAGAGTGGCCGCCACTACGAGCAAGCAATCCTGCCTCTGCCCATTGTACCTCGTTGCTAGCTTCTCACAGGTCAGTGCTTCGGCCACTCAGATCACCGAATAGCTAGGAGGTGAGGGTAGACTTTAGCGCTAGTCTGGATGTATATTTAGCCCCTAGCCGCCGACCCGCAACAGCCAAGCTTTAGGGACCCTGGTCCATCCATCCACCTCCTGTCCTCCCTCCCACTCATCTGGCATCAGCCAGCATCTCCTGGTCTAATTATTGATTTGACCTCAACTTAACCCCACCCTTTCCTGCCGAGATGCATCTCATCCATCCATGCACGCATCGGTCAGACAAAGATAGATCATACACGCAAACGCTATGTATCGCTGCTTCTTCCCATTCGCTGGCCAGCGTCAAGTCGCCTCTCACCCCAATCAAAGGCAAAGTTGTCCGCTCCTTTACTGTACTTCTCGAGTGCTCATGTGCGATCGATCGTGGAGCCTCAACCATCCTCCACGACCACGGGCAGCAAAAATAGAAACATCGTCTCTTTGCGGCAAGGATCGATCGAAGACGCGGCTCTTGCACGAGTCTACTTTTGATGCCTCTGATCTGTTGCAACCACAGACCTTTACTTGCATTGTTGTTTTCCTTCCTCATCGCTGTCCCATAGACCTTTGCGAATGCTGCTGGTCAGGATTCGCGACCACTCCCTCGTAATAGCTGTTTGTACGGCATAGCGCGCAACACCTCATTGACTGTCATTAATCTTAATTGAGACAACGCTTGCGTGGTCACGACTATTCTGCATTATCCTCTGTGGGCACAATCCGAAGCATCAGATCCCACACCGTCACACAACCATGGGATCCTCGTCATCAGACAAGGCCGACGCGGCCACGAAGTCGTCACAGACGGCAAAGACCATCTCCAAGATGCACAGGCGATCGCGGTCAGGTATGGCGCAGACGACCCCGATCCACAAGGATAACGCACTGATCGTACTCGCATAGGCTGTTTCACATGCCGTTTACGGCGCAAGAAGTGTGATGAAGGCAAGCCCAAATGCAAGGCATGCCGACATCTGGGCCTGGAGTGTGAGTACAAGCGGCCGTTGTGGTGGAGCAACAATGAGACCAGGCGGAATCAAAAGGATTACATCAAGTCCATTATCAGGCGAACCAAGACTACGGAAAAGACTACGGCGGCGCCCTCGACATATCAGGGTGCCTATAGGCGGATCTCCGCTCCAAACATGCCCTACTCTGTGCCAACACCAGACACCTCAGATGGCCATCCTGCCAGCCTAAGAGGTGCGTCGCTGGCGTCACAGCACGCCCGCGCTTCCATGTCAGACTCGGACGACGAGGACTACGAACAGCCCTTTGACTCTTCTTTCGCCAGCACGCCCGGCTTCTACGACGCATACTCTGGGCCGATGTATACGGCACAGATGTCTCACCCGCCTCAAGCATACTCGCATGGCTCCCCGTATGAGGTCGATGTCAAGACTGAACGCCAGATGTTCATCAACGATGTGCCAACACGTCGAGACAGCACGATCTCAACGTTCAGCACCTTCCTTCCGCCAACAGCAATGCTTCCTTCGTACCCTGCCGACGAATGGGCGCACACTCAACCAGACTACTTCACTTCAACAATGAAGCAGGAGGACTGGTCGACCGAGGAAGGTCTCGATGTCAACTTCTTCGACTTCTCGCACGGTGTCCCGCCGCAGCAACCATTCCAGCCGGCTGAGCAGTCCTCCACTGTGACCATCGCTGACGAAGACCGGCTGCTGTTCGACTACATGCTGTCCAACGTTCTGCGCCTGCTCTTCCCCGTCCTCGAAGCCAACCAGCATGGGTCAGTGCGGAACGATGTTGTCCTGCCGGCGCTGGAGAACAATGCTGCCTACCTGCATTCATGTCTCAACGCGGCCGCCATTCACCAGCGAGCGACTCTTGGGCCCTCCGCGTCCCCTGACACCGTTGCACAGGTCGAGGCTTCAATCATGCGCCACAAGTTTGCCTTCGTCAGCGAGGTTGTTGCCGCCCTCAACACCGACACCACGCACACCGCCATGCTCGAAGCCACGCTTGCCATGATCGCGCTGCACACCGTTGTTGGCCGCTCCGCTGCTCTGACCTCGTGCAATCCTGGGCCCGAGAACCCCGATGCCGAGATCCCGTGGCACGCTCACTTCCAAGCAGCAACCGAACTCGTGTCCAAATTGTCGCTCCCCTTCCAGCTCGAAAGCATGATCTCTACTCCCTCGCTCCACCCTCCATTCAACATGACCCTCACCGCCTGGATCGACATCCTTGGTAGCACCATGCTCGGCCGCTCACCCATCTTCGCCAACACCTACCGGACCAAGCACATCGCAGGCTCGACGTCTGGCCTCGCCGAACTCATGGGCTGCCATGACAGTGTCATGTACCTCCTGTCCGAAGTCTCCTGTCTCGACTCACTCAAATGCGACCACAAGCTCGACGACGTGGCCATCTGTTCGCACATCACCTCGCTCGCACAGCAGCTCGACCACACCGAGACGCCCGACCAGGTGGTTAAGAGCCCGTACTCGTCGACCGGCGCTCTGCGACCGAAACAGTTGAGTCGTAACATCACAGCAATCTTCCGCAAGGCCACCCGCGTGTATCTGTGCTCGCTGGTGCCGACATACAGCCGCTACGACTCCGCGGTCGTGAACCTGATCTCGCAAATGTCCGATATGCTGCAGTACGTGCCGGCAGGCCCGGCCGGATTCGACCGCAGCCTCGTGTGGCCGTACCTGATCTGCGGAGCCAACTGTACGCCGACCTCGCCGTTTCGGCGCGTACTTGCTGAACGCATCGAGCTTCTGGGTGATGAGGCCGACCACGGTTCCTTCGGGCGCATGGTTCGCTTGCTCCACCAAGTGTGGCAGCGCAACGACGAGATCGCCCTCAGCGCAGGCATCTGCGAACCTACCCCTGTCACGGCCGTCAGTCCCAACGGAAGTGTAACGACACCGATTGTTGGTGCTGGTAACCAGCAATCAAACATCCCGAATAAGACGCAGAATAATACTCCTAGCAGCAACAACAACAGCAACAACAACAGCAACAACAACAACGTCAATAATAACAATGCCAAGACACATAATATCCACTGGCGGGATGTTATGCGGGAAAATGGATGGGACTGGCTACTGATATGACGATTTTGATCATTATACCCATTTTCATGTGGGGTTGCAGCCTGCAGCAGCTGTCGCAGCTGCAGCGGCAGCGAATCTCCCACTCCCCTCCCCCCTTTCCCCTGCCCCATCTTGATGATGTGGCTGGCTAGCTGGATGGCTGGTTTGTGGAAGGGGAGTGCGCGGGACAGAATGACAAATTGTCATATCAAGGGGGAAAAGACACTGGATGGCTGGGTAGGTACGCTTGGGTGCTTGTGCTGGAGTACACACCCTCACCCCTACCCGCATCCCCAGTCTTTTTCCTCCCCAGGCGGAAGGCTTACTTCCTGACTAGTAGTAGCTGGGCCCAAAATCCCTTGCCTTGGTGTTTCTTATCCCTTTCTTTTATTCCTTTCCTCTCTTGTTGCTACGAAACAAAAAAGGTTGGTGCGATGCTTTTGCATACCCCACGTCCTCATTTCTACCCCACACATCCCGCGCCGAGCTTGCGGTGTAGGTGTAGTGGGTGCCGCGGGAAGAGAGAAGCCAAGGGTCGGGCCACACCCAACACTAAAAGCATGGCGCCCGTGCCGTTCGACCGCCCGACCGACCGTCGGATCAACCAACCAACCAAGCGAGCCGCCGAGCGAGCCACAAAAAATTTATCTGAAACAAGGAACTACTTACTACTAGGGAATAAACAGCGAATTCCAACAATCGCTCTTTCAAAAGCAACAACACGACGACCTCACCGTGGCAGCTTTTCATTTTTCTCTCATAGAAACACGGAACGAATCTGAACGAGAGGGAAGGAAAGGAGAGACTGGGGTTGTTTTCCGGACACTCTTTTCGGAGCAGATGGGCAAGGAAGCGGGGGAACGAGAAGAACAGAACAGGCAAGCGAGGACGTGAAACCAAGCAGCCAAGCACGCAGGCACACACGCAGGCAGGCATATCTCAAATTTGATACTTGTGTATGTGTATGCATTTTGCGTGGGTAGATTGGTGGAGGTAGGTGTGGATTGATCAACAGTTAGAGCCGGTCAGTTGAACGGTCATTGTCCTGGTGAAGAGGGCGGGTGGTGTTCCTCTAAGAAGAGCGTGGCCAGAGGGAAGAAGGAGGAAAGGGAGAATGAATGACAGGATGAGGAAGGAGAAATCCTGAATGAATTAACGTCCTCTCAGTATCTTAACTTTCCCACTTTTCAATCCTGCAATGTCATACATGTACTCTTTCTTTGCTTGATCTTGAACCTTGGCCGGCGAAAAGAAATACAGGCCATGCATGTCTTTGTCTATAAATAGTACCACGTGGATTCAACAGCAGTTTACTAGTCGAAAAAGGGAGGGGATAAAAGCTTCTAGTCTAGGTGATTACAAAAGATATATCTAGTCGATCTATGCGGTATTCCAGAATGACCAGATATGATCCACAATCTGATCGCCCCGGACAATCGGCACATCATGAGCAGCATCTAGAACCCTGAATTCAACATTATTGTCCAAGACGGCGGCGGCGTCTTCTTGCAGCTCCTCGCTATGGATGATTCCATCGTGTCTGCCTAGCACGACAAGTGCTTTGGACTTTGTGTTAGTCAGATGTTGTCCAAACTTCTGCCACAGCGGATGCTGATCCTGGATCGGACCATAGCGGATGCTCGACATGAAAGCCGAGGGAAAGCCATGGTGGTTGTCGACCTGATGGGCGACTGCTCGTTCAATGGTGATATCTGGATAAGCCTGAGACAGCGCGGCGGTGGAATTGGACTCGATGTTGGTCTCAGCCTGGATTGCCTCCTCCACTGACAACGTTTCATCTTGGGCTTGGGGTTGCGTCCTCGGACCAGAGAGCGGTTTCTTGAGCCGTCGCTTGACCAAACGTAGCAAAATGGGCTCAGGAATGACGCCTTCGCTATACAGAACTTTATTGGTCTTGCTGAAGTGATGTGCACGTATTAGACCAGCAGGGGCAATCAACACCAGATTGTCGACAAGATTGGTGAAGTAGGACGTAAAGCCAGTGGCAATACCACCACCGAGCGAATACCCGACGATCGAGAACTTTCCGGAACCAGAGCCCGTCCACGACAAAGAAGACGAAGACAGAGCAAGGAGTATTTGTGTCGTGAATAGGCGGAGGTCGTGAGGCAGATCCACGGGATTGTCGGAGAAGCCACGTCCGAAGAGATCAAAGAGTAGGACGCGGCATCCCTTCTCAGCAAGGCCGTTCGCGATCGTTCCTAGAGCTAGACAGGGTGTGCTGATGCCGTGGACTAACAACACTTTGCGACCGGACTCGGGGCCAAACTCGTATACTCGAATCGAGCCATAGGGTGTTGCAACATCTCGTGCTCCGGGAAATGAGTCGACTGGATAAGGGAGCTTTGCTTGCTCCTCCTCCGAGAGTCCTGGGAGGAGAGTGACGCGTGGTGAGGGAACAATTCGAGCCTCTTTCCCTGGCTGCAAAACCCCCCGAACGATAAGACCCAACGCAAACGCGCTCGATGTTGCAAGAATCAAGCTAGGGTCTATATGCGTGTAAATATTGCGAAAGTGGTCTACAAGCGAAGCCATGGCGAAAGCGAATATGATGAGAAAGCAAGGAGCGAAGAATGAGCGCCACTCTGTATGTTGACAGCGGAATACTTTGTCATGCAGGGACGCCGAGGCCTCTCGGTGGCAAGAGACAATCGCCCATCACGTGAACCACCGTATTTATGTTGGGCTCTTCGTATATCGCATTCCCACTCCTTGCAAATTACTCCCTCCAATCATAGCAAAGCACCTTCTCCACCCTCCAAGGCACAAAACTTGACTTGCCCGGTATGACGACCCAACATCAGATTGCCTATGTTCACCCTCAACTTAACCACAGCGACTGAAGCTCTCTATGTTTGTCCTTGCTCTTTACTGTCTGGAGAAAATTTGACGAGCCCCGAAGAGACAACAGCTAGGCCATTTCGTTTGCTAACACTCCGATCAACTGGCTCCTCCCTAGGCTAGGATACGTTATCCTACAGACCAGAGGTTGATATGGAGCTTGGAGTGTTGTATGCTCTCATCCATGGCACGCGAGTCAGTGAGGATGCTACTTTGACTGCTGAGAGTCTGAAGAATCTACCGTACTTCATGGAGATGTAAAAGGCGATGTGTGTGGGCGCTAGGAATGAGGGTTGATGTATTGACGGCACCGACCTGATCACGGCTTGATTCATCTTGTTCCGAACTTGCAGCCATAACTTACAGTACGTATGGCCGTGCGATGATCGATTAGTGGAGACGGTTTGCACCCAGACCACGTGATATGGTTAAGGTACTCACATTTCAGAGTCAAATGTCCTCATCCCAGCATGGAATCGCATACATACTATAAGAGGAGAATGGCCCATTGTAGGAGAGGAAGAACCCATAGGCCCGTCAATATAGATATAGCGGGAAAAGAAAATTGCCCACATGAATTATGATATTGCAATCATCGGTGCAGGCCCCTGCGGTCTGGCTGTTGCAGCCCGCCTCTGCGAGTCAACTCCAGCAGCTCTCTTTTCCGATGCGGAACACAACAGGTACTGGCGTAGATTTAACCACAAGAATACTCTCGAGGCGGAGTTGAAGAACAAGACGGACCGAAATGGCTTGTCCAGTCGGGATGGTGTTGACATGCCGCCTCCCTCCGTGGTGGTCCTCGACACAAACTCTACAGAATGGATGGCGGCATGGAAGTCTCGCTTTCGAAACTTGCAAATCACGCACTTGAGGAGTCCGCTTTTCTTCCACCCTGATCCCAGGGACAGAGATGCGCTGTTAGGTTTTGCACATCACCAGGAGCGGACAGCTGAACTGCATGAGATTCGAAATGTGGTCGGCAAGGAGATCAGTAAGCATTCGATGAAGAAGAAGGGCAACGACAGCAGCAAGAAGAAAGGCCTGCCGCTGCATCTGCGCATTGACGGAAGAGACAAAATCGACTACTTCACGCCCTCGGCGAGGCTATTTGAGGACTTCTGTGAGGATATTGTCAACAAATACAGTCTCAAGAACATAGTAAGGCAGGCAGAAGTCCAAGGGGTTCATTATGAGCAGGAGGATGGCTTCGTCCTTGACACAACTGATGGGTCATACCTTGCCAAGATAGTCGTTGTCGCAGTTGGAGCGCGACCCAGAGTGGTGCAACAACCGATCCCAAGCCAGATGGGTCTTCTTAAACAGAAGCTCGGGGGCACAGCACCGACAAATGTGCTTGTGGTTGGCGGTGGCTTGACATCTGCACAGATCGCCGACATATTAATTCGACGGTACAACGTGTCCAGGGTGTGGCTGCTCCTGCGCGGCAAGTACAAGGTAAAGCATTTCGACGTGGACCTTGAATGGGTGAGCAAAACCCGAAACCAACGGATGGCCATGTTCTGGACGGCAGACACAGACCAAGAGAGGCTACAGATGCTGAAAGAAGCCCGAGGAGGAGGCTCGATCACGCCAGAGTTTGACAAGATCTTAAAGGCGCATGTCAAAAATGGGAAGCTGAGCATCCACCCCAATACGGTGTGGGTGAATGGGAGAACAGAACCGGAGATGGACCTTCCAGAGATGGATCACATTGTGTTTGCCACCGGCGGGACCACCGATCTGAACGACTTGGCATTCTTGGAGCCGTTGAGGTCGCAGCACAAGATCCAGACGCTGGGCGGTCTGCCGTGTCTCAGCGACGATATGATGTGGAACGACGATGTCCCCTGCTTCTTCACCGGTGCATTGGCCGGACTTCGACTGGGACCTGGGGCTGGCAATCTAGCAGGAGCGCGAATGGGAGCAGAGAGAATTGCGTGGAAAGTGGACGAGTTATTGGGCCGGACTTCTGCTAGTCGCGAAGAAGTGCAGCGTGATATCATTGGCAACCGGTTCCAGATTTTGGACGGAGGTTTACTGTAGAGAAGAGATCTCGCTTAAGAACTCCTGAATCTAATTTGCCAGCAAGGCAAAATGGTGTTCTGTTCCCCTTCAATCGTTGTGATCGCCTTTGGTAAAACACATTACCTTTCTCCCTCATTCGTGCGGACCAAGGCCATCGGATGTCGTACCTGCATCTCTTCGGTCGCAGAAAATGAGATCGGATTTTGGAGATCCCGGCATTGGCAAAAAGCTTCTCTTTTGTCTCAGTTGAGGTACCAGCCCAATGAGGCCCGATTGGTAAGGAAGTTGAATGTTTAACGGTTACTTTCCAGCAACTAGGCATAATTTCTGGCGCTGTGCCGTCGTCTGGACACCCAAGATCCATTGTTAATGGTGGAGTGAACCATGGTGGAGTCATGGTGTGTAGCTGTTGCAAGTAGCATTCGTCGTCATCCATATCATATCGCGAGTGATCGTGGACCTTTGTCCAGATTTGCACAACGAATCGTGTTCCAGTCATTCCCAACCATCTCATTGATATCTTCCAGCTTATATTTACCCAAATAGCGGGTCAATTTCATCAGCAAGTCAGTGGTAGGGCCTGCCTGGACGTTCACTATACCTCGGTCGTCTTGGGCAAGGGACCTCCTGGCGAGTCTGGAAATCTGGCTGTCAGGATCTCGACCCCGTCTTCAGTGACCAGGAGCGTGTGCTCGAATTGGGCCGTTCGGGAGCCATCGCTGGTAACTGCAGTCCAATCATCGGGCCATGTCTTGTCCTTGTAGCTCCCCAAGCTAATCATGGGTTCAATGGTAAATGTCATGCCCTGCTTGCACTTGCCGACAGCTTTGTTCTTAGCGTAGTGAGGGACATTGGGCGCGCAGTGGAAGAAGGAGTGGATGCCATGGCCGCAGTAAGTCTTGACGACACTAAGCTTCTGCGATTTGGCGTGCTTCTCGATGATGTCACCAAAGTCCTTTATGGCCACGCCGGGCCTGACGTGCTCAATTGCCTTGTCGAGGCATTCTCGTGTGTTCTCTACGAGGCGGACATTGTCTGGATCAGCTTTGGCCTTGTCGCCGATGTAGTAAGTCTCGTTCAGATCGCCATGATAGCCTTCGTGGAAGAGTGACACATCGATGTTGAGAATGTCGCCGTCCTGTAGCTTTCTCTGGTCGGGAATGCCGTGGCAGATGACTTCGTTGACGGAAGTGCATACCGACTTAGGAAAGTGATTGTAATTGAGTGGGGAGGGATACGACTAGCAACTCAAGTTAGCACGACCACTAAAGGCCGCCGGCTCAACCAGTCACACTTACCTTGCGCTCTATACACGCCTTGTGCACAACCTCGTCAATGTAATCAGTCGTCACGCCCGGCTTGGCTGCGGCCGCGGCGATATCAAGCACCTCCCTTGCGAGTCGGCAAACCTTCCTCATGCCCGCAATTCCCGTCTGGTCAAGGGCAACAATCGTGTTACGCTTCACGTAGGGATAGTTCGGGATGCCGCTCTCAGACCACTCCGGGTGTGGAATAGACTTGGGAACCACACGCTTGTTGGACAGAGGATACTCGGGTCGGAGCGTTCCGGTGAAGGGATAAGTCGGGTAGGGGTTGTAGTGGCCGGTTTCTGGATCGATCTTAGAAATGACCTTGGGAGGCACCAAGTTGCGTAGAGGGTTCGTACGCTTGTGCTGTAGCTTGTGCTCTGCCTGTGCCCGTTCGATCAGCTGATGAGCCTTTTATTGCCTCAGAACTTCAAACACCCACCCAACTCCGCTTGAAACAGTCTTGCGAGCAGAAAAAGCTGTTGGCACCCATTTCTTTGCACCGCGGACACTGCAGCGTACTCGCTTCATTCTCACAGTTCACTCCCGGGCATTTCCGAGGCTCAGCGGCGGCCTGATCCATCGTGACTAGAGTGTTTCAGAGACGGGAAGAAGGAATTCAACTAAGAAGCAGAATAACGGAAAGACAGGCGAGAGGAATAAAGCTCTGCCAGAATGACTGACAAATAAGACGCATCCAATACCAGAGATGAATGAATGGTTCTTTGTTGGAAAGAAATATCAACAAGGCAGACCATCACCGGATAATCTTCGGGGGTTGCCTTTTTATTCCGTTTTGTCAAATACGCGCTCGCTATTAGCTGAGCAGCGCCAAGACGGACAAATGTGACCCACACATTTGTCTCTCATATATCGCTCATACAGAGCCCCTTCATAGACAATAGATCAATCAAGAGAATCGATTAGAGGGTCAAGATCTTCATCAGAGCAGTCTCCCTCGATCGATCATCTTCAGACAATCGTCGGGTGCCAGATACGAGAGCGTATCTGACACGATTACTAAAACAGGTACTGATGACTAATCCTTCACGGAGCAAGGGATTTTTAAGTCATGAGAGTAATGAATTTTTCCTGGCTTCAATTGACTTACGTATCCGCTTACACCACTATAATACTTCCCCCAAGTGGTTTTTGCTTCAAATCAGATTGGCTGGGGATTCTTCTTACTTTGGGGGGTATATTTCACGTGTCTTGAGTAATTTAAGTTCTTGACTTTACGCTTGTGCATATCTCTTTTTCTTGCGGATATGATTTCCGCGCTAGTTTAAGAGGTTCCCCTCCATCACCATGGCGAGTGAGAAGTTCGTTGTGGTTGGAGCTGGTCCGGTAGGATCCCTGGCGGCTCTTTATGCTGCCTCTCGGGGGTTTGACGTGGAAGTGTATGAGTTGCGAGGGGGTCAGTCTATCGTGCATTGGGCCCTGCTTTAGACCAGTTAGAAGCTTATAGCTATCCCAGATCTTCGCGATACCGACACTGCGCCACTCAACTTCACCAAGTCCATCAACCTAGCTCTCTCGGAGCGAGGCATCAATGCCCTGAGATCTTCAGGTCATCCAGCTCTGCTCGATGAAGTGGTGCAGCACACTCTGCCCATGTATGGCCGTATGATTCATACACGAAATACGGCTGGCAGGCTCACTGAAGAGTCACAGCAGTACGATGTGCACGGCCGTGTCCAGCTTTCGGTCGACCGGGCCGAGCTGAATAAGCTCATCTTGAACTGGATAGGTGCAATGCCGAATGTCAAACTGTATTTCCACCACAAACTGACTGGCGCGGACTTCAAGAACAAGAAGGCCTGGTTTGAGATCCAGCCAAATGGTTCGCGGTCGTCTGGTCGGGCGCCCGAGATTGAGGTATCGTTCGACTTCATGATCGGTGCCGATGGTGCTCATTCTGCCGTTAGACACCATATGATGAAGTATGCCCGCATGCAGTACGAGCAGATATACATCGACTGTCTGTGGTGTGAATTCACCATGAGTGCATCCAAGTCTGGCGGGTTTCGCATATCTCCCAACCACCTTCATATCTGGCCAGGCGGCAGCTTCATGTTCATTGCTTTGCCGAACGTCGAAAAGAGCTTCACCTGCACTCTCTTCGCCCCTGTGGCGGTGATTGAACAGCTTGAAGGCGCCAGTGATGGTGAAATTGTCAGCTTTTTTGATTCCAAATTCCCAGGAGTGTCGAGTCACATCCCTTCCGAAGAGCTGGTGACACAGTTCAGACGGAATCCCCACCTACCTCTCATAAATATCAAGTGCAGCCCACATCACTTCAGGGACAGCGTTGTCATCCTTGGTGACGCTGCCAATGCTATGGTCCCTTTTTACGGTCAGGGTATGAATGCCGGTCTTGAGTCCGTCAGAGTACTGTTTGGTGAGCTTGACTCTTGGACTCAGGGAAGACTGTCTCGAGAGGCAGCACTGGTTCGCTATGGCTCTGGCCGGATCCGCAATCTGCATGCGGTTGCCGATCTTTCCCTTGCCAACTATGTTGAGATGCGATCATCAGTTACATCATGGACATACAAGCTGCGCAAGTACATTGAGGAAAGCCTTGACAAGTACCTCCCTCAGCTTCGATGGTCTACCCAGTATGCGCGAGTCAGCTTCAGCAACACACCGTATGCTGACGTGATTAAGAGGTCTAGGCACCAGAAGCGCGTTCTGACTGCTCTATCAGCCGCAGTTATCGGGTCAGTGCTAGCATATCCCGTTACTCGACTTCTCCCTTACCACATTGTATTCGGGGCGCTGTTGCCAAGACGCTGATGCAAGTCCTCCCACAAAGATCAAAAAAGAAGATATCCTGGCGTTGGACTTGACAAATTGAGTGTTGTTGCCTAAATGATGGAATTTGGATTCTGCCGCTTGCTTCTTCACTCTTCACTGTCGCCGTTATGGCAACGATCAGATGCCTACGCCAAGCACAGCATCACTGTGGCAGTGATCTTTGGTATTTCTCATCGCACAAATCCTTCACTCCCATTTTCCATTGTTTGTCCAACTGAGCCACATTCCTCTCCCTTGACTTATTGTCTCTATTTATATATTTATTCACTGGCCACTGTCTCTGGTCCAAAGCCATGGCTTCTGATCAGGAAGCTTCTGACTATGCTGGTTCTGATACAGCTGGCGTCGACAACAATAAGAACAACCAGGCCGCAGGAGCAGGAGCTGTTTTTCAGGGCCCACCCCGCAGACCGGCAATCTATGAGACTACAGCCGTCCTACCTGACAATGTGGCTGTCTCACTGACCAAAGGCCGGACACTCATTGATGCCCTCGGCCGGGCCAGCGTCCCGATGAGCAGCTCCACCACGCTCCTGGTCATTACCCTCAAACTTGACCCTGAGCTTCTCCCAACCTCCCACCATGACTTCGGCAAGGAAGGCCTCAAACCCCGGGTGACCACCATGTTCGTTGACTACATCTCCATCGAGCGTATCAAAGCGATCGTTGATGCCAAGGCACGCTCAGTACAAGGCGGCAACGAAGCCCAGCCCCGCCGCTTGTGCTACAAGTGCCTGGCCTACGATGCCATTTCCACCGACTCAACACGCCGTACCATTGACCTCACCGTGTGGAACCGCAACAACCTCCTCCGCCACGTCATGGAATGGCACCCTCTCCGCATGATCATGCACGCCACCGTCCCCGTTGAACTCACCTGGCATAAGTCCTGCCTCGACGAACCGGGCAAGACCCTCAACAAGGTACGAGAGAACTGGGTAAGATCTATAATCGCACTCCATACTACATTACAACAACTAACTCCACCCTCTTTCTCTAGATTGACTCAACCCCCGGATCCCTCTTCCGCATCCTGTCTGCAGAGCTTGGCATCGCACTCACTGCTTCCGCTGACACTACCAGAATCAAGCTCTTCGGTGTCCTTCCTCCGCCAGCCACAACAGCCAATAAGGACAGGGCCTTCGACTACGTCGGCTTTGTTACGAAGTTGTGGGACGCTGGCGAGGAGTTGGGCGGTGTGCACTTGGCCGCCTCGAAGGAGGCTCGTGCCAAGAGTACAAATGTGGATTCAGACATTGAGGTTGATGGCGAGGATGATGAAGGGAAGGGGAGTGGCCGATGACTGCGAAGATAGCGATGAGAAGGAAGAGGACGATAGGGAGGACGATGAGAAGTGCGATGCTGATGATGATGATGATGAGAATGACGATGAGGACAAAATAGACGTCGGCAAGGGGTATCATACCCGAGCTAATGATAATAACATGGATTGACGAGCAAGCACTCCTGAAGAAGAATAGTAAGGGGCTCATCATAATGTGACGTGATAGCGATGTAGGAAGATAGATGGAGAGCGATAAATATGGTATGGGAGAAGTTCTCTGCTTAGGTTCAAGATTTTTTTTTTCATTCTGCTAACCGCCTCGATCATGACAGTAAAACAAAAGCAAAAGAAAGCAGTACGCTCGCTAACTAATGTAATTATTTCAAGTTGAAAAGTGCACCTCGTCAGCATCTGCAGGATCTCTATCCTTCCCCTCCTCAATCTCGCTCCTCTGGCTCTGCCCATGTCCCGAGCGTCTACGCACATCGCGGAACTGATGCCAACAATTGGGCGCCTCGAGGACGTACCTGCTCATCGCCTCGCGGAAGCGGCGCTTATACTCCCTTGGGCTCGTTACCGTGGGGCGATTCTTGCCTCCGCCCGCAAAGCCTCGATCCTTGATCCACGACTCCAGCTTCTTGTCCCAGGTGTAGGTGCGGATACAGTCGATGATGCCGACAACAAGTTCCTTGCGGACTTCGTCGATTGCGATCATGAGCGAGTAATCCATCACGTTCTGCCGGGCAAGGAAGAGAGTGTCGTTGTGCACACTGCTGCGGAGCAGTTTCTTTGAGTGCTCACGTGCAAAAAGTGGCGACTCGTAGATGAATTCGACCATGTTCTCATCTAGGAGTACTTCATTGCGTTCGCCCGTGGCCTCAATCTTGCGGTTGCGCATGGAACCCTTGAGGTCGAAAATGCGTGTTGGCACCCGGTCGTAGAAGAGATTCTCCATCACAAGCAGGTACCAGTTGTATTCGAACCCGGTGACGCTGTTCTTGACAATGATCTGGTAAAAGCCCAGCATCTTGGCAATCACAGAGGGCAGCTCATGAAAGAAGGCTTCTGACATAATTTGGAAATAGTTGGGCGCAAAATTGAGGAATGACTGGGTTTCGACAGGCGATAGGGATTTTAGGATGAAGCGGCCGTCAAGAGTTTTGAGGAAGAGAGACTTTGTTTTGCCCCCCTTGGAATCCCATTTGGCGCATCGCGACAGCGATTCTACGATGCGGTTAGCGACGCCACATTTGCGCCTGACGGCGTCAAACTGCTCAGCGAAGAAGATCTTGCACAGCATCCTCGCCGGGCCCTCGGCGAACTGATACTTCAGATGTGTGCCTGTTTTGCGTAGAAGGGAGTGCATGAGGTCAGTTTGCATATTTCCATTGTCCGGTTGGGCCTGACCGGAGGCGCTTTCTGCTGTGGCCCCAGCATGATCTTGGATTTCGCGAAGCTTGGTCTTGTAGTCCTGCGAAGCGAGAGCGAAAGCAATGACGGAGGATGGTTCATCTTCACGTACGATGATGTCGCAATCGGCAAAGACATGCTCAGAAGCGCTGAGAGGATATTCAAGGGAAGCCCAGCCAGAGGATGAGCGTTCAGCCCAGAAATTGGTCAGCATCTTCATCAAGGAGGAGCGCTCATGCTTTTGAAGCTCTTTCAGATCAATGTCTTCTTGCGACAAGCGGAGTAGATCTTCAGGCGAGTCCGGCAAGTAAATACTTTCCCCAATGTCTTCTTCCTCGCTATGGTCTTCAACATCGGAGGCAGCATGGCTAGACAGTTGTAGATCGATATCTGTCTCCGTGGTTTCGGCATGAGTCTCTTCAGCAGGGAAAATCTTTTCTACCGTTTCATCAACAAGCACCTCATCCATGCCCTCGGCCGCCTGAACAGTCTCAGAAGGCTCAAGATCTGCCTTTCCTCGCATGTCAAAGACATCCTCTGAGCTGCTTTGCTCCTCAACAGCTTCGTCAACGTCTTTGTACACTTCGACAATTGGCTTGGAGGCAGCCAGAGGATAGATCCGTGAATGACGACTCCTTGCGGCCCTCATCTTTCTCTCTCTGACCCGTTCTCGCTCGAACTCTCGGCTCAATTGCTCAAAATGCTTGGCAAGGTTAGAGACACGCGAATCCTTGCGATTGCTGATTGCTCGTGGAATGAAGGAGTGACCCTTGACAAACTTGCTATTTTTGATGTGCGATAGCCCAAGCCTTCCGGAGAGTTTTTTGTCGATGCCTGCATGATCGCTATCGCCTGGAGGTGGAAGATGCCCGATCTTGATCTGGCCAGATCCAAAGCCACTTGCAGCACTAAGTACGCTAGACGTCGTCTGAGGTACTTGGTTGCCTTCTCTACGGATAGCAGGTGGCCCTGTGGGTTGAGAGTGTGCACGAAGCAAAGTTGGAGTAGCGACTTTGCCCCCTTCCGGCCTCCGTGAGCTCGTGAGCTTAGTGGCGTCATTTGTTGGTGTTTGAATTGTGGTCAAGGGAGTGAGGGTTGCACTGGAGTCCATAGGAAGGGGATGGCTCTGGGGCACCTGAGCATCATTTACCTGGCTGGATATTGCCCCAACAGAGGGTATTTCTTGTTCAGAGGTCTGCAGCACGAATGCTGGAACCGAAGGTGCCTCAATGGCAAGATCGAGGTGTTTGACGTCCTCGGTTTTCATTGGACCGTCGTGGACGTGCGGCAGCTCTTCAACAATTTGTTCGGTATTTGCCTGGTTTTGATCTTTGGCTTCATCGTCTGCCTTCGGCGAGCTCGCGTGCTCCTCTACGACTGATCGGAGCACACTTTCTGTCTTTTCCGGAGAGAGTGTCGTCACGCACCTGGCCCGGGATTCCCCAGTCGCCTCATCGACATCGCCAGCCTTCTCGTCAATGACTTCATCAACAGGAGGTGAGGGTGTACCCCCACGATCTGTCGTGAGTGAAGTGACAGAGACATCGCGGTCCAAAATTATTTTCTTCAGCTGAAGGGTCGCGAGCCGTCGAATATCTTTTTCGGAAGGGAAGAAGTTCAGCTCGAACTCCGAGAAAGTGTTGTCCCATTCTGCGACTTTCTCCTGAGTGAGACGTAAGGCCTTGTTGAGAGGCAGGATTTCCCAGTGCCTGGAATTGGTATATCGCTCCTGGAGCAGCTTGATCAATGCCATGTGCTCTTCATTGGCTCTTTTGGTCAACCTTTCAATCTCCTCTCTGCAAGCGTCGGCATTCTCAGGTATGATGGTATCCACATTGATGCTTTTCAAACGCAGCTTAACAGAACTCATGAATCGAGTAATGCGATTTTCAATTCTGGTGAAGACGTCGTTGCGGAATCTGAGATCATTGTCGACCTTCCATGTGATTCTCAGTCGAGGAACAATGATTTCAAGAAGATCGATGGGGTCATAGTGCACGCTCAAGGCAAAGTCTTTGTAGCCGAAGTAGCGCAAGTGGTCGCGGTGGAGATCATGAGGGCATGCACTGGCGCGAGCGTGCAAATCTGCGCTCCAGAAGGAAAGCTCCAGATACTTGCCAAAGGAATACTTCCAGGTGCTGGAAGACATCGGGGTCACAGTAGTCTCGACACCGCAGATTCTGCACTGACTCCACATCAAGATCACATCTTGCAGACCACGCAGCTTGGCGGGGTGTGGCTGAACGAAGACTGTAATCTGGCCTTCTCCATGCACATACTGTCTGTGATGCTCTTGCATTTTCTTTTCACACGAACCGACTGTACATATATCATTCGCGCGGTAGCACAAGTCTTCGACATATTGACCCAGGGTGCAATCAGCCTCGAATTCTTCCTCGTGATCATGCTCATTATAAAAGCTGAACGCGAGGAGATCTGGGCCTGAGCATGGCACGGAAGTGGTCGTTGAGACAAAGCTGAACTGTACTACTATGTTTTGATGCGCGTGTGGGTCGAATAGATTGCGGTTGCCCGAGAGATAGGCCTCCCACTGCTTCTTCTGAGTCTCGTAATTATGCAAGGCCTTGTCATATTCTGCGTCGTGGACCGCATGGATGATCTCTCTAGCTTTCTTGCTAGTACCTGCCAGAGAAGCATGCAACATTTCTGGTTGGATCAGGGTGAATTTCTGAGCCTTGGACTTTTCATCCAAACCATGTTCAGTGGACAAGTCTTGGTCCCGAAGTCGTTTCAGATATGCGACCCTGCGCTCAAGCTCACGAGCCCTCATTAAGAGATAGGGTTGCATGAATTTCACAAAGGGTGATGCGGACAGGATCTTGGTTTGGTGCTTGTCAGCCATGTCTTCGTAAAATACTGGCACTGGAATATCGTCTGGAATTTCTGCGGAGTCGGCACTCTCAATTGTTGACGTAGGTATAATTGCGCTAGCCTTTTCAGCGGTACTTCCTTCAGCATTGGATATGTTTACTATTGGCTTCTCAGGTGCGCTATCCATTTTCCTTTCGTCTGTAGGCTGCCCCTTTTGGGAGGCTGTGATCATATCACCAGCCTTCTTTGAGGGCAGCATCTTCACATCTTCCAAGTTGGTGGGAATGAGTGCCCATTCGTCTCGCATCAAGCATGTCTCAAGCTTGAGGTTATAGACCACGTAGATCATGAATTCAGTAATGCGTTTGATCTTTACTAGAGACTTTTGTTCGCCTCCACGGATGGCTATGGTACAACCGAGTTGAGGAGGACACCCAGATAGGTAGACGTAAGTTGTCCTTCTGCCTTCTGAGACAAAAGTCTTGATCTCGAAAGATTCGCAAAGGCCCAATTGGCCGTCTTGGGCGCCTAGCTTGTCCATTGATTGAACAACGCGTGTTTGAGTACATCTTGAGACGGCATCGAGAACGGAAGACTTGACGTTGAAGATGGTGGTGATGCCTGCCTTTTCAAGAAGGTCAAGAGCCAAACCCGAGATGGTCCTTTGAGCGAGCAGAAGGTCGGGCTTGAGTGCGGCAATGCGATTGACGACGTTTTCCAGGTATTCGCCCTCCTGGCGAATGACAGGATCCAGGCTCATGAAGTGCTGCTCGTGGCGGGAATACTCAATGGGAAAGGCGACAATAAGAATTCGTGGAGCGATAATTGATCTAGGCATGCTCTTCAAGGCCACGTTCTTGGTGAAGATCAGGCCGGAGATGTATGCAGTATCTCCAGGCCGGCCACCGGGGATCTTCTTCAACTTGACGTAATTGCGAATATCGATATCGTCGCCAGCTTGAACGTCGGGATCAACATCGTCCGTTGCTCGCAGAAGAATTGGGACGAGAGCCTGCTCCCAACTTTCTGGTCTAGGGACATCGGCATCTTTGAGGAGCTGCTGTAGTAGTTTATGAACATGCTGTATGCTCGCACGGTTTAGCTCCATGGCGGGAGCGCCAAGGCCATGCATTGAAGCACTCCGGATCATTCGCGACATCCTGGAGACAGGGTGTTGGGTCGGTGGACTGTCTGTGCGTGCTCCTGCAATAAGCACCTGCAAACGGTCTTTGTTTGCTCTTGGGGTTAGACGCTGGTGGATGCTGCTGGCTACGCTAAGATTTCTCTTGCGACGGTTTCCCTCAGGGCCGCGGGAGCTTATTATACTACCAGTGTCGGTATCTCGTCCCGGGTAGAGGAAGCCAGCTATACTGCGATCGGTGAGGCGTGTACGGCTTTTCTTGACAGCGGCGAGAAGGCCACTGATGCCTGACTTATCCTCGTCACCTCGTCCATCCTTCTCCTGATGGACGCTCATACTCATGGACTGGTCATCGTCGCTGGAGGCTTCATCAGACAGGTACTGGGCAAGATCGGGATCGATAATGCTGTCACGGTGGAAGGCGGATGTTTTGGGCTCCTTGGTGATGTCCTCCAGCGTCCTTCTTTGGAAGGGCGCGCGATCGTCGTGGTATGCTTTGAAGCTGCGGATGTATTGCTGACGCGAATGGTGCCGTTTATGGCCATGGCCAATGGAGTGAGCGGCCTTCAAGGATCTTGACGAGCTCGGTCGAGGCAGGGGGCGGTCAGGGCCCTCAAATTCGATGACTCTGGACGATCTGTCGGCTGTTTCATAGGCCCTGCGCACAGGAAAGCTCATTGTAGGAGTCCTAGCCATCTGTTCCAACGACAGAGAGATCACGGAGACGTTGTCATCATCAAAGCGGGCGGTGGATTGCTGCACCGACGAGGACTCTGGCGTGCGAGGTCTTGTTGCGGGCTCTGATATTTGCATATCGTCGGCCGAATAGTCGGAAGAGTCATCTTCGTGGGATAAGATTATGGCCTCACACGGCTTGCAGACGCGTACCGCCCCCATTGAGCCAAAGTGGGCGCCTCTGATCAACACAGTGCACTTATTATCGAAGATCTGGCCACAGGTGCGACAGTGATGCTTCCTCCGAAAGGTGGTAAAGGGCTCGCCGCAACGGAAACAATCGCGCGCATTCTCATCACGCATCCAGAACTCTTTGTTAAGCAGCTTACTTCGTAATTTGTTAACCGGCCGGTGTATATGCTCCATGCGAACATCGTGAGAGCCATCCAGCGTAGACTTTCCATCCACATGACGCATAGAGTATGGAGCAGCTGTGGGGCCCGAGTCGGTTGAGGATGCCCGAGAAGCTACAAAGCTTGGCAGACGTGACTGGTTGATGACAGGAGCTCCTTTGTCGATGGGTCGCTTGGCCGCGCCCTCTCGATCAGAGGTTGCAGTCACATCTCTCGAAAGTTTGGGACTCGATACTGACACACCTTTTGTCACATTTGAGGGATGATCACCTAGTAATTGGAGAGGATTAGTCGCTCGGGCCTTGATCGGTAGACGTTCTTGGCGGCCACCAGTAATCCGATCGAACGAGGGATCCTCATCTATCGACATGGGCGATGTAGGGCGCGTAGTGGATCTAGTCGAAGGCAACATCTTGATGGAGACATCTGATTCATCTCTGCGGTGCAGACTAGGGGGAATGGATTTGGTTTGAGCCTTTGGTGACTTGACTGGCGAGGTTACCCCAGATTCTGATCGCGAGAGAAGTGGTTCAGCGGGCAGAGTGCGGGCGATGATTTTCTGCAGAGGTTCGGAATCGCTGGATTGACCGGTAAGTTGGGTCAATTTGACGTCTTCTTTCGGGGTATCGTATGCAGAACTTGTTCTGGAATGGGCGATGGAGCGGTTTGCATGAATATTGAGCTCGGTCAAAGCTGGGTCGGTGAAATGCGTGACGGTGGATGCAGCCGCTGTCGGAGACTTCAACAGAGATACATTCGCGGGCGTTTTGGTAAAAGTTGCGGGTTTGGCCGATGTTTGCGGTGTCTGAGAGAGCGCTTCGGGAGCGTCAAGCGATTCAATGCCAGCTCCTCTGGGCGAGAGGGCCTGTGGCGTCCTAGCAGTGCTATTCTTGGACAGCGAGCGTTCATGGCCTGGTGCCAATACAGAAGTTGTGTCTTTGGCCTCGGTCCCGTCCTTGGTACCGCCTACGGTGGCTCGGATCTTCTGGTAGAGACCCGAGAGGCCGCCTTGCAAGTCGCCTGCCAGGGTCTTGGCATCGTCCTGGGAGCCGACGGGTGGCGGATCGGTATATTCATTGAAGACTGTCAACACCTGGGACTGCGACGCGGCGTTATGGATAGAGTTCAAGGCTTGATCCAGCGCTGCTCTGTCCAAGTCGGTGGAGCCGGACGGCTTTGACTCGCTCCGCTGTGGGCGGCCAAGCGGTAGAAAGAGCGTCGATGTGGAGGGGCTGGAATTGTCGTGGGCAGCGGAATCCATTTTGTCCATGTCATACTAGCCAGGCGGTTGGTCCGCCTCTCGAGATGAGCGCTTGTTTGAGTAGAGTGAGAGCATTATGACGGAGGGGCCATCGCCGAGGTGGTCAGTGGCGTAGTGGCGCAGTGGCGCAGTGGCGGTGGCGAGGTCGAGAACAGAGGGTCTTGGTTAGTGCCTAGGGAGGAAGGAGCGACTATGGAGCGCCGATAGGGACACGCTGAGTCAGTCAGGGCGAAGAATCCAGAATGTTGCCTCGCCGTGCGCACTTCTCACTCGACTGCTTCCGGCCGCCTCATCGCCCTCGGCCGAGCATTTAGAGTTTCGGGGCCCCGACACCATGCCAACTTAGGCTAGTGATACCGACCCCAGCTCTTGGCAGCCTTGGCCGACGCGTCCACTTCAGACGCGTCCACTTCAGACGCGTCCACTTCAGACGCGTTAGGAGACCAGACGAAAACTAGACTCATCGTAGCCGACAGCTGCACGCTGCTACACGGGAGTGTATGGCTTTTGGAATGCCTTTGCGGAGCTTATTTACTTGATCGAGCATGGGAAAGAGATATAATGGCGTCGACGGAGCCATGGATCAGCCCCCTCCTTCGCTTGGCACTCGAGCTCTTCATCGCCGGGAAATATGAGTCCAATCAATTCTCCTTTGACTATGACTCCTCGAGCAAGAGGCTCGAGATCAAAGCCCGTCTTACGGAGGCCCGCACCTTGAGGGTTGTAGAGGTCGGTAGAATGTCCTACCCCTGCCCCAAGACAGACCTAACTTATCGAACCAGCTCCCAATTGCACAGGGGCGCCTGGAGCCATTGGGGAGCGATGGCGCATACGCCCTGCCGTTTACCGGGGATGACAGTTGTGGACGTCTACAGACGGGCCAGGTTTTGCTTGCTCGCGAAATCGAGTTCATTGTTGGTGACCACTTCGATCCAGTCCGGGTAGAGATATGCCCTCGCTCACTCGAAGTGGTTGGGCATTCAAATGCGGCAATGCAAACTTGCTCCTTGCCGTTGAGAATGTCCCAAGAAGCCACCATGCAAGCACTCTTACAGGATGCCCTGCGCGTGAGCGGCCAGGAGCCTAAGGCCGTGAGTGGAGACGGCGACCGTGAAGAGATCCTGTCCCAGGTCGAAGGGTCTGTTGTCTCCCAGGCAGCGTTTCAGACCCAGGCACCACTCCCTTTCCCCATGGCTGCTGCCACCAAACCGAAACAAGTCAAGCGTGCCGTGCTTTTGTCAACGGCAGAGCAGCGTCAAAAGGACACTGCGCTCAATCTGCTAAGGCCCAAGGATAGAGATGGCCGGCCGCTGCCTGTCAGCGAGGCTGAACGCAGTTCCGCAAGGATCCAGCTTGTTCGCCAGCCAGTGGTGCATTCTGAAGAGAAGGCAACTCCTGACCCAGTGTCACCCTCGTCCGTGCTCAGCCAACGACCACTATGCTCCCTCACCAATTCTGTACCTGAGGTTTCGATACCTCGCTCAGACATCATTGCGGGGCCGGGACCTGCGAAATCTCCGACAAAGCCAGTCTCAATGCCGTCAGGGCTTCAGCGGTGGTCTAAGGAACGTGTAGCCAATAGGTACCTGCCTCGATACATTTCAAAAATATCCGAGTCGCAATCTGCGCTCCTCAACTCCGACAACAGTTATTACCCACCATTGCCCGGTCGTGATCTCCGGCCCGGGACTATTCCGTTTGACTTGCTGAACAAGATTATTGCGCAAGCCGACCGACTTACCATGGCTCCTGAAGATTCGTGTGTTCAACCTGGTGAGAGTGCAGAACCTGGCAAACAACGTGAGGAGGCCAGTGAAGAGGAGGGTAATGGAGAGGAGGGTAATGGAGAGGAGGAGGTGCTGGACCAGCTTGCCCTCGTCGACTCTTCGCAATCTGTTAGGAGTGATGATTGGCCAGACAGTTCTCCTGAGCGGCGAAGAACAGAGCTACCACCTGATTCGCGTTCTAACACTCCTTCAGAGCTAAGTGAAAGTCAATCGGAGCATTCATTCGTCGCTGAGGCTGCTCCATCTTCACCTGTGCCTGAAATGATTGAGGCTTCCCTGAATCAGTCTGTTGCTCCAAAGCTCTCTGGGTCACAAGCTCACACGATCACGCGATCCGAGGTCTCACAATCTAGAGATGAAACTAATGGTGTCAGCGACGATTCGGCAGCACTCATTAGCTCAGGTCATCAACAAGCCTTCGCTGTTTCACCTACAAAACAGATCAAGCGCACTTCCCACCTCGAGAGAACAATTCACTTGGCTGACGCTCTGGCATCAAATCACGGCCCTTCAGAACAACTGAGTAGTTCTTCACACGAGCTCATTCACTCAACTTACGATTGCATTGCACTGGAACATCCAGTCCTCCATGAAAACGAGCCCAATGCTCCCGCTTCAAGTCCCAGGTCGTCGAAAAGCTTGGCAGCAATGAATATTCCGCGCGCTGTCAAGCGTCCAGCACATGATGGCATGCAGGAGCTGAGGGAGGCCAAGCGTTTCAAAATCAGTTCCAAAGGAAGAGGCCCAGACGCTGTTGACCCTGCTTATAATGAAGTCATTGAAGCAAACAGAGCTAGGCGCACAGCGGAGCTCGCTGCTTTGACCGAAAAGAGGCCAGGTTCTCAGCGGCTAAGCTCCTCTTCAGCCACGTCGGACGTGGCCCATCCAAGAAATATCTCAGTTGCTACGAAGTCTGGCACTGACCTATCAACAAGACCATCACGCTCGGATCTAGCAGGAGGATCGTCAACTCCGGTCACGGTACCTTCGCATCCATCCAATACAACAGTGTCTCCACTAACCTCATCGGAGTTTGTACCAAAGACCTTGTTCGATCGTTATCGGTCAGTCTATCAAGACTACGAGGGCGATGAGCCCGGTTTCGAGAACGCTGTCGCCCTCCTCAAACGGGTACGTGATGACAATACAGGGCCGCATCCTTTTCTTTTCGACGACTTCATCTTCCACCATTATCATAGCTACCGAGATTACCTTGTGAAGGTGGCATCTTCCAGTGAAGATCCCTTGCCATATGGTCGGTACTATGATCTGTACATTCAGTCACCTGGCCATTCACAGAACGTCGTTACACTCGCGACTCTTACATGGCCTTCTTCGCACCCAGGACTCCTCCCTAGAGAGCGGCCTTATGTTCGGGTAGAGCGCATCGGTTTCGCACAGAGCTCTGAGAACTTGGTTGGAGTTCAAAAGTTGGCGAGAAAGCACGTTTCTTCCCAACATGGTTCGCCACAACCGCATCTTCATGACGACATCGATGATATGCAGACTGAGCAACGCACGGACCAGGCTATGCAGCAGAACAGAGTGGCCCCCTTGCAGCAGTCTTCCGTGCAGTCTTGGGTCGAACAGATACGCGGAGCTTCGCCGGAGTTGGGTGCACCCGATATTGACCGAAGTCGAGACGACGTGAGACCTGCAGCACCGACTACGCTGCACATATCATTGGAAAAGATTGCACATAGTAAAGCAACGGCGTCCCCCTGCAGCTCATTACCGACCCGCACCAGCTCCAAGAGGATGACGTCGGCCCCGCATCAGATGATGCAGAGGCGTGAGCCTGCAGCAGGCACCGAAGTGCCAATATCGACTCCGACGGACAAGCAGTCGAAGCCGAAGCAGCCGGGATGGTGGAACAAAGGTTCAGCCTCGCCTTTTAGCAACTTAACGCCTCGATCTGATCCTCCACACGGGTCCCAAGGCGAAAGCAAACCGCGATTCACGGACTTCTATAAGTGGAGACGCTTATGACAACAATAATGATGTGGATGATGAATAAACGGTTATCTATTCTACTTGATTATTTTCAGCATTTCTCTATCCCGGTCCCTACTCTTCTGAGGACACATCTCCGGCTGTAAAGTACAGTGTTGTTTAGCCCAGAGTTATCAACATAGAGCTTCCTTTGGGTGTAGATCGCTGGTACGGTATGCAAGGTGGTGACACATGACTCTTAAACAATGCTCTTGCCATGAGCAAACTTTTCAACTTCGACGACTTGATGCGTGTCGAGTGGCGAATGACACAGCGATCGGATCTTGGCTTCTTAATGGCCATTTAGTTCTTTGGCCCTCTTCTCAAAAGCAGAGATCATGATGCTCGCCACCTTCTGCTCGACTTGGGCAAACAGCTGATCGTAAACGGGGTTGCGGAATTTGACATCCACATTCAACTTGACCGACGTCCTCTCGGGCGCAGCATCCGCAATGCTGTCGATCTTCCACCTGGTGCTGAGCACTTCAAAAAGCCCCTGGCTGGATGCGTCGCTGCTCCGTGCTTCGACGATGCCCTTTTCCGCATCGCAATGCACGATGCTGTCCCAATCCTCCTCCAGGCCCAGCTTGTCGTACCCCACTGTTAGCTGAGCACGGGTCGGATAGCCTGAAGAGTCTCTTGAGGTCACATGAGATGAGATGGTGAATGGCAGGAAGCTGGGATACCCGGCAACATCCGACACTGCTCTAAATATGGTTTCCGACGAGTACGGCAAAGTCTTGGTGTGAGTCAGCTGCCGAAGCGGGCACGAACCGAGTGCTGAACGGAGAAAAGAATCGACAAATGGTCTATACTGGCAGTGTGGCCCGCCGATCCTGTAGCAGCTGGTTGCAGGCTTTGGTGTGCAATGGCCAGCCAAGACGAAAGGGGCAGTACGCGTGAGCATGTCAAGAGACGTCCACCAGCTATGTCGACGCCGAGCTGGATGAAAGATGTTCTTTCACTCCTAACCCCGAAATCGAGCTATAATAAATCGCGCTAAGGTTGGAGTTGTCGTTGACCGATGTGCGAGTCAGGGTTAGACCAGATATGGGATCGCATGACTCGCGCGCAACGTCACTCCTGATCCTCTCCAAACAAAGAGAGAGCGACGCGATAGGACGATGCTCTCTCTGCCCGTGGCACGCTGGTCGCAATGGCAGCGCCTCCACCAGAGAAGGCCGAGGCCATCAAGCTGCGGACTCTGGTCGTCGCTGCGTTTTGGACGCTGATTGTGTTCGTCGGGCTGCCCGTATGGCACTACACCACCAGTGTCTTCCGGGCGTCGCTGCCCCTGGAGTCGATGCTGGGCGCGACTGCGATACCCTCGATCCCGCTGCCTATATGGGTCCTTGCAAACAATCACTTCAGCTGTGAGGAGCTGGATGACTTAATCAAGCGCACACAGGCGGCCTTCGACCAGAAAAACAGTTTCTTCCGCACACTAAATCCCGCGGTGCGCCTCGTGCACGAGGTCGGCTCTTCGCGCTGTGGCACTGACATTGAGACGCTCGCAGGTGTCGACCCAGCATTGACGCTGCAACTCGAGCTGACAAGAAACACATATACGCTGCAGCTGATCCCCGGCACCGACATTGCTCTCGCCCAAATCCCCTCCAGCCTGCCTGGCTCAGTTGCACAGAATCTGGCTGATTCCATCTATGCATTCTTCCTTCCTGAGCAGATTGCCCATGCCCTTCTGCTGAAGGCGCAGTCAGTCAATGATAAGCGAATAGACGACTTCCTCGACCTCCAGCCGGCAGCGACTACCACAGACATCGAACGGCAGCTAGCTCGAGCCGCCAAACCATCGCCAGTCTACCACTTGACGTTTTCCCTCTTCACGGCAAGTGGTGCCCCGTCAAGTTGGGGTGTGCAAAGGGCGCTCGACCATCATATTAAACCGTTAGTGACCGCTTTAGCCGACACTGCAGACATCAGGATTGGCACTCAAGTGCAGCTATACTCTTCGTATGCGCCTTCGATCCAACCTGTCAATGTTGGCGATGGCTTTCAGATCAGGCAGAACGATCTGACTGCGTTTGTCAATGCTGCTGAATGGCCATTGTCGCCCTCCATTGGCTTTGGCCCAACCCTGAACTTCATCATCTACGTCCCGCACCCAGACCAGATGCCTTTGAGCATCGAAGCTGGAGAAACCGACGGATGGCTGGTTCCGCAATGGGGAGGTATATTCATCATCAACCCACCTTTGATTCCCAACCCTGTCACCAGTCCGTCAAGCATTCCTGTCAACCTTGCGGCCGAGGACATGGAGCCTGCCTTTGAGACCTTTGTTTCCCAGCTACTCTCCCTGCTCGGTGTCCTCGACTTCGAAGGCCATCATTCTCTGCCGCTGCGTCTTCGGGCCCACAAGCGTTTCATGGGTCTTGCATTGAGTGCCAGGGCTTCGTCAAGTCTCGCCTCACTGGCGCGAATAGCCAAACGCCTGGAGCAAATCCCCATCCCCAAGCATGTCGCTCAGTTGGTCGACAATTCCATGGCAAATCTTACCGCTTTCACGGCTGCTTCCAAGGATGCCAGGTGGACCGAGGCCGTCGAGCACGCCGCGGACGCTTATGTTGACAGCGAGCAAGCCTTCTTCGACAAGTCAATGGTCGGGCAAGTCTACTTTCCAGACGAACACAAGGTTGCTGTCTACCTGCCTCTACTTGGCCCCGTCGGAGTGCCCTTGGTGGTCGCTCTCATCAAAGAGATCAAGCGCTTCCTTGCTGTGTAGCAGTCTATCCCGCCAGACTCATGACAGTGACGATCTGACAACTTGTTTTCAGCATAGCGTTGGTTAGATAAGATGCGGCTTCATAGCGATCCTAAGCTCGGCTTGAATAATCTACCTTACATTACCATGATGTATCACCGCCGCCCACGCCTTTCCTCTCCGCTCTTGGCTCCTGCGTTCCGTGCTTATGTAATCCGACCCAGAAGATAATTACCTCAGGTCGTGCCCCGCGGCCAGGAACTAATAATAACACAACAGCCCGACAAATGCTCAGGACAAACATTCCATATATCGTGACTACTGCCATTGTGAGTCTCCTGCTTGCATACAGCTACATGCACTCAGGCAATCCCCGGCTCTCACAAATAAGCACGGCGATCATGACAGCCAACCGTCCAGCAGCATCAACTGTTCCGCAGCATTTAACAGGCTCTGTTCAATCATGGCATGGACAAATTACAGAAGACGGGCCATTCCTGCCTGAGAAAGATCGCTATCACCTTTACATCGGGCTCTTCTGCCCATTCGCTCACCGGGTCAATCTTGTCCGCCAACTTTATGGCTTACAAGACCTATTGCCTCTCTCCGTTGTCAAGCCTTACCCAAAAGGCGATGAGAAAGGCTGGCCAGGGTGGCAGTTCCCTTTATCGGATGCCGAATATCCGAATGCCACGATCGATCATGTTTTTCGCTCCAAGTACCTCCACGAGGTCTACTTTCGCGCTGATCCCGAATACAAAGGCCGATACAGTGTACCCTTGCTTTGGGACAAGAAGACCAACACTATTGTGAACAATGAGTCTGCCCAAATTCTGCGATGGCTTCCGCACGCCTTTGATTCGCTGACCGGAGGCCAGAAGGATCTAGAATTGTATCCCGAGGATCTGAGGCCCAAGATCGATGAGGTGACCGAGTGGATGCACCGTGACCTCAATGGGGGAGTGTACAAGGCTGGCTTCGCAACAACTCAAGATGATTACGACAAAAATGTCATTCTCGTCTTCGCCGCATTGAACAGGCTAGAGATGCTCATCGCAAGCAATGGTGGCCCGTTCATCCTCGGCGAGAGACTAACCGAACTGGACATCACTGCCTACGTGACCATTGTTCGCTTCGACACAGTCTATGTCCAGCATTTCAAATGTAATCTAGGAACCATTAGGCATGATTATCCGCAGATTAATGGGTGGTTGACGAGATTGTATTCTAGCGTGCCGGGCTTCAAGGAGACCACAAATTTCAAGCACATCAAGGAGAACTATACCAAAAGCCATTACGACATTAACCCTAGAGCTATCACGCCCAGAGGACCCTGGCCGCATGTCGAACAGGATGACGGAAAGAGTGTCAATGAGACCAGAACTGGTGGTGTCTTAAGCTAACCACGCTGGATTTGCACCACGCTGGAATTGCACCACGCTGGAATTGCACCACTAAATTTCTATACCACTACCTCGACGCCGATACCAATTCCACCATCAAAAACACTCTGAAGCGTGCCAAACCCGCTGGAATTGCTCCATTTGCTGCTACAGAATGATCTCTGATTACTCATAAGCCTCTTTTTCCCTATCTTGCTGTTCCTATACCGCTTAGAGGCGCTTAGCCTTCTCCTACGCAGCAACTATCTCTTCAATACCTATAAATTGCTCATTTACATCTATTGTAACCCGTTTACGTTTCTTTACACGGTATTCATCAACAATTTTAGCTTGCTTTGTAAGTAGAAGCTCTTATTTAGCTGCTTTAAACTATAGTGTCGATAATGTCTTGCCTATTTTGGTAAATAGTAAGCGGATTACTCGTTCAGAAGAATTGCTGCGCAAAATGGTCCTAGATTACAATTACAATTGCTTTGTATTAGCAGGTGTTGTAATATAAATATTTCCTACTATTTTGATAGTTAATAGAGACTCTATAGGTATTGTAGGACAGGTGTTTAAGCTCGGAATAACCTAGGATAATTGTAGGACCTTATATAGGTGCTAGGGATGAATACCACTAGCTTTCTAACCTGCTAGAATATACTCTGATTTAAGGCCTGAATTATATGTATATTCATAGAATTATACAAAGCGTAGCTTCTTAATTAGTGCAGCATCATTGATTCTGGCAAGATCTATAATTTGCTGGCGGTATTTACTCTTAACAAATAAAAAACAAGACAAATCCAAAGGCTAACAGACATAAGAGGTATAAGGGTGTAAATAGAAGGGCTAGACCTGGTTTTCCCAGCAAAGCTTCATAAATTCAACAGTACAATGGCTGCTATAGCCATCAACAAGAAGTAAACGAGGTGTAGATAGTTTTAGTATTGTTTCTAGAAGGAATACCTACTCTAGCTACTTATAACAGATATTGTTTAAAGTCTAGCTATTCTCAGAGTAGGTATAGAGAAAATCTGGTGCTTTTTCAGGAAACCAAGTAGATTAAAGAGCACTTTTTGCTTTGAAAATGACTAAGGGGCGCAGTTTGTTCCTAGTTACAGAAATACACTCGATTATAGACACCTATTCATGGTTTTCAGGCTGTTTAATGTGTGCTTTGCGTGTCTTAGAGGTTCCTATAACCTAGGTATTTATATAGACACTAAGGGCAATTCCAGTTTCATCATAATTATACAAATTAGCTAATGAGAGATAAAGCTTAGTCATTAAGGCCTTAAGCTTTATAAACCAGGCTTATAAAGTATCTATATTTACATTATTAACACACTGTATATCAATATTTTGTCCTAATTTAGTTGTAAGCACCTCATGGCGCTGGATAAATTGTGATACCTAATCTTTACCAACCACTTTAGGTTGATTTATAGACCGCAGCAAGAGGAGGATAAATTCTCGGATTTATGCGTGGGTAACAGGATGGCCGCAGGTCTTGTAGAACAGAATCTACTCTACTAAAAGGCCCTCTATCTACTTTGGTAATAGGGCTGTGGTGTGGCGGAGGCAAGTAACGAGAGGAGCAGGGAATTAGTATGATTAATGAATTGAACTAAACCTGAAGGAAG
>QQXO01000124.1:0-64190 GCA_003709845.1 Chaetothyriales sp. CBS 134916 | reverse complement strand
CTCCTTCTCCTTCTCCTCCTTCTCCTTCTCCTCCTTCTCCTTCTCCTCCTTCTCCTTCTCCTCCTTCTCCTTCTCCTTCTCCCTCTCCTCCTTCTCCCTCTCCTTCTCCTTTGTCCCACCACCCCTCTTGCCGAATCCAAATTCAAATTTCTCCGCTTGCCCCGTTGCGGGGTCCACTCGTCCACTGCAACTGCCACTGCTACTACTTTCGTCACCACTTTCGTCACTACTTTCATCAGCATCCCAAAACTCCTGCAAATCTGTCTTAAGCACAATCGGTGTGCGACGCGATAGCATTCTTTTCTTCACCTGGTGGTCGTGGTCCTGGTCCTGGTTAGCAGCGGTGGTATTGTTATTATTATCATCTTCGTCGCGCTCGACCAGGTCAACATCTTGTCGTTGTCGTTGTCGCTGTTTTCGCTGCCGCGGCCGCCGTCGTGCTTGGATGCCACTGTGGGGACGAGAGAGTCGCCTGCCTTGGATTAACGATCCTTCGTCGTCGGCGTCGGTGGCTGAGAAGTTGTTGATACCGTTGCTGCTGCTGCGGTTGCTGCTGATACTGGTGCTTCTGCTGGTCTCTTGTTGACAGGCGTGGCTTTCGTAAAGAGAGTACTGGCGGTGGTGACCCTTGCTTGTCAGAGGAGCTTGTGACTGCTCAGTAGTGTTAGCTCCATCATCTTCCTCATCCTCTTCGATAAAGACTTCAACATTCGACTCGAGGATTTCCCCCGTCTTGTCTTCCCCCTCCACTGGCTCTGACACCTCCATCTTGATATCGCTAACCCAGACCAGTGGGCTGTTCATGATCGCTGTTGTTCTTCCTCCGCTCGACGTGTGCGTCTGGCCGCTTGCCAAGTGCAGTTCTTCAAGCAGGCAGTCGTCACAGATGGGTTCGAGGAAGGACTTCTTCACCCACCGGCTGGCGGGGCATTGCTTTGTCTGGTTCTTCTTCAGCTGCCGGTAGCAGGCTTGGGCATTCGACGATGGGAATTCCTCAGAACAGTAGGCTAATTTCGACGGTGACGGTGACGGTGACGGTGACGGTGACGGTGACGGTGACGGTGAAGGTTGACGTACTAGGTCGACTGGTGAAGATGAAGATGGATGGCCATGCTTCTTGATGATGCCGACTTGCGGGCGTCCCCGGACTTGTTTCCTTGGCGAGATTTTGCTGCTGGTGCGGCGGTGTTGTTGCTGCTGTTCTAATTCTCGTCTTTGTTGTCGTTGTTGTCCATGTTGAGATGATGCTGATGCTGATGCTGATGCTGATGCTGATGCTGATGATGATGATGATGATGTCTCTCGAGGAGTAGTCCCGTTGCTAGAACCGTCACTACCACTAGCTTTGACACAAGGCACGACATGGTCGACTTGGCAGCCACATTCCGTGTATGACCATTTCTCGTGAATACACATTGCGTTTATCTTTCCGGTCGATAAAGCCACAGCACCGTGCCCGCTTTGAAAACAGAAACCAACTGAAAGACCGGTATTGAGAGGATGTGGGTGAACGAGCGGAAGTTGACCACTTGACCGAGTTTCAAGAGAGGGGGCATGTCACGGTCATGGTGTGTGTCAGGTTTAAGGGTTGGCGGTTCAACCAATGTTTGCGTCTGTTGAACCCCTTGGCAGGACCCAAATTCCGGTTGCTTGCGTGAAAAAAAGGAGGGAAAATTTGATTTCTGACCGGCTTGGTGCTGACTGCTTCGTGACCTGTCTGTGTGTCTAGGCATTGCCGTTTTTCCATGTTTTAATTCAAATCTTAACAAAGTCGATCCAGCACTCATGCTCTTGCATTTCTTCCATGGTCTCGTCACAGAAAATCTCATAGCGGCTTGTTATACCAGGAGTGGTGTGTGGGTGCCGCGCGAATGTTTTGTATCTTCGGAACAGTGCTGCCGTCAGTGTAAGCATCTCTGCGTTGGCAAGATGCATGCCGATGCACATGCGTGCGCCTGAGGAGAAGGCCCAAAAGTAGCGATTCTTCATGTCGGACTCAGGAATCAGTCGTGCGCCCTGATCGTTCAACCATCTTTCGGGTCGGAAACGCAAAGGTTCCACAAAGATGGAACTTTCCCTATGTAGGCAGTATGGAGACATGCCCACGATGGTACCAGCAGGGATGTAGTAGCCATCAATAACTGTATCAACTGGACATGAGCGAGGCTCAAACGCGGGAAGCGGTGAGTAGAGGCGGAGAGCTTCTTTGAGCACCGCGTTGAGCAAGGGAAGTTGTATAAGGGTCTTCTGCTGAGGGATTCCCTGCTCGTCCACGGAGATGTACGACAACTCCTCCCGAAGCCGGTCCTGGTGTATCTTGTGCTGAGGTAGCGAGAGCACCCAAATGAGGAACAACATCGAGTCGGCTGTGGTATCGATGCCTGCGAGCAGGTGGTCTGCGCACTCGCTGGCAATGTCCATATCACTGAGATACTGTCTTTCCCTTGCGGCAAAGAGGCGGCCAATCACCGTGGTCTCTGTATACTTAGCCTGCTCGTCAGGGCACAGCGAGTTGAAAGCGCAGAATGCCTCCAGAGCGTGCTTACGGATGCCTGTGTATGTGAATGGTTTCTTCATAGGCATGAGACCAGCTCTGTTCAGCGCTGTCTCCACCAGGCCGGTCCTAGTTACCAGAAATCGAGTAAATGTAGGAAAGTGAACCAGGAACCAAGACAGACGCCGACGAGCCGGATTAAGAATATCGCGAATCATGTCACGGTCTTTGACATTTCCGCTCAAAGCTTTGGTTCCTCCATGCGACGACCCGTACACGAATTCCGATATCGCATCGAGCGAAAAGTAGTGGAGGCTAGAGAAGATCTCGCTCGCCACAGCAGGTTCCTTCTCAAGCATGGCAAGAAAACCAACCACCTTATTACTGACAAGCTGAGCATAGTGATTTCCTAGGATAGTTTGGTTGGAGTACATGTGACTGACGAGCTTCTTGCGTTCCCTGTGATCGATACCAGACGCAAAGGTAAATAGGTTCGGTCGACCATACACATCAAACATGGAGTAGAAGCTCGTCCGCTCAAATGGGCTCCCGGCACCATAGATGGTTCGTAATGCCGTCAGGCTATTGAACGAGACCTGATCCGGCGTGACGCGGACGACTGATCCGTGTTTCTGATGAAGCTGGTAGATGGTGTGGATGGACCGTGCTTGCCATGAAGCAACGGCTAAAGGGATGCTCGATAGAGCATATAACTTTGGACCTGGTACCGCCCATAGTGGCCTCTTGCGCCAGGCACTCCGGCAGAAGGCAAAAACGACAGTCAAGCAAAGCAGAATTACCACAGACGCCCAGCTGTGAGCCAGAAGGCCTAATTCGGTGGTGAGGGCTTGAGGCCGATATGCCGAATGGTGATTACTTACGTGAGAGAATCATGTCTTTTCAGGCCCGTAGATGTGAGGTCAACAAAAGCTCCGCAATACGTAGAGTTTGAAGGGACAGGCATGTCTTTCAGAGGCCGTCGAGGATGGTCAAGAGTAGCATCGCTTCGGAAATGTCCGCCATCTTCTCCTCATTGGGGCGTGCTCCTCGAAGCACGATTAGAGATATTGGCGTCTGAGTGGCTTCTCTTATCTCTTTGAGGCGGGCGGGTCACATGTTGGATTGGGTGTCGACGAGCGTGAGGTGTGGTCAGCATGCTTGCAATTTCATGTCTTATTAGCCCCAAAGTTATATATTATAATAATATTGTCGTCAATGTCTCCACTCTGTATTGTGAAGGTACATCTGTTTTCTGGGACATGGAACATTTGGCGCCTCCTTGATCCTATAGCAGTCGTCTAGTCCTAATGTGCTCACATTTCAAGCATCAAACGCCTGTTTTCCTTTCTCCTCAGACTCGATTGTCGGTTCCATGGTCAGCCAAGATGTCACACTGCCAAGTGGCCCCAGCGCAGCAAGTATGTAAAACACTACCCGGAAAGCCCCTGAATATGCTTCCTGGATCCTGTGCAGAAGATTAGGCTGCATGTTGATGTGCCGGAGTCCCGGAATAAAACTCAACGCACCATGAAGGTCCGGCAGAGGTGTACCAGGAGGCACAGGACCTATGGACGCAATTCTGATATGAAACTGGCTGTTGAATGCTGTGGATGCAGCAGCAAGGCCAATAAGAGCACCGAAAAGTCGGAACGCAACAAGCATGCCAACAGCGAGACCCTGATCCTCAGTTCGTTCTGCACTGGCTTGTGTCACGTGCCAGGCCAAGCCTTGGCGGCACCGCCCGTTAACTATCTGATACTCGTTCATTTCTCTAGCTTATTTTAGAATCATAATCAATTCAGACAGACTCAATAGACCCAGATAGCTCATAGGCAGCCCCTATAGGCAGCTATTTCGAGTCTTGAGTCTTCTGTCTACCTCTATTTCTCTTCCTTGTCCCTCTTCTTACTGATCCTCCCCTTCTCTCGACATCGTCCCCGATCCCATCAAGGTCCGAGGGACCTAATAGCTTGCATAGGGATAGGCAGGACTGTGAAGAGTGAACCAATGTCAATAGCAGCAACAACCTGAAAGCCTGCACTCTTCGCCATGCTCAGATCTATACCCCAAGGGCAAAATAGCTCAACACCAACAGTAAGGAAACCTCACCCTCCCCAGACCTCCCACCGGTAGCGGCGTGTATACTCAACACCCATGGCAGCGATACCTGTAAATGCCATGAGGACAGCGAAGAAGGGTATAAGCGCTATAGCAGCGCCAAGGGGCGACTTGAGGAGAATGGCCTGGAAGAGAAGCACATATGTGATGAGTGTGTAGAGGACGAATCCGTGGATAAAGCTCCTGTTAGACATCACCGCATGCGGGAGCCTACGTCAGCCTAGCGCCAAGAAATCGGCACTTGAGTCATAGATAATCCCCGTCTACACCTCCATAGCTTGCAATCTCCACACGAGTTCTCAACCTCTTCTATACCTAATTTCCTGTCATTTCCTAAATGACAACAGCTCCCAACCAAGGTAGTGCAAGCAGTGCGGTTTCGGAAGATGCGGTAGGGGAACATGGGCTCCACAGGCTTTGACTCATACCATCCAAAGAATATCAACATGAGGATACCAATTACCAGTGGTACAATGGTTCTCCAAGAACCCCATGGATACATAGAACCAGCCCAACTAAGGGGAAGTGCCACAAGAACTGTGCCAACAGTGAACAGGCCCATCCCAGACCAGTCCACTCTTGCCATCTGCTCCCGAAAAGTGTCTGGTACAGGCTTGAGACGAAGGCAGAAGATAGTGAGACGAAGGCAGAAGATAGTTAGAGGAAGGCAGATGCCAATAAGTGAGAGATTAACCCAGTTAATCCATCGCCATGACACAAGTCGCTGAAGACAGCTCCAAGGATGGGGCCTAAGACTGTGCCAAGAGCCATTGGAATAGAGAGCATGCCAATATAAAATGCCGCTCGTTGAGAGTGGTGATATCGGGAATAATCATGTGGTTAAGGACATTGATGCCGCCACAGCCTAGCCCTTGAATTACTCGGCCAAGAATAACAACAGGCAGAGATTGCGCGCGACAGCGAAGACGATAGAGCCCGCACTGAATAAGAGGAATGCGGTGTAAATTGGGAGCTTTGTCAGAAACGTAGGCTCTCGTCGGCGGAGAGGTGGAGGGGATGATATTTAATGGTATTCTGCTATGAACCTATGTCCTTTGGACAACGATTCTACACTTGAGGAGGGTAGGATCGTTGTGAATATCTCAGTACGATTTGTACTGTCCTGATCACGCTAAGGGCCAATGCTTGGCATCCCTTGTCACGTGATTATGGGCGGTGACAAGCTTGCAGCCGATAATATCGGAAAGGCTGGTATAGATAGGCTGGACAATAGTAACAAGAAGCATGAAGGCAATATTTGCCCAAAAAGCTTCGAGGGTTGTACCTTTCACATCTTCAGTAATGGTCTGTATACAGTGTTAGTTAGTAGGTCTAATCCTCAGCCAATGAGATCGCCTTTGGGAATGCTCACAAGAAGTGCTACGGCGAGGGCAGTTGCATCAACTGAGACAATGAAGACCATTGATCAATAGCGACAGGAAGGCCAAATGGAAGCTCCAGGGCTTGTTGAGCTTGCTTCTACGGGAGGACCTAGAGCCCCGCCGGGCAACTCTTGGGAACGTTTCTGGTCGACATCGCAGTTGGTGTCTTGTGTTGCCATTTTAATATCATATGTTATTAGGCCATGGGCCGTGGAGGTGGCATCACCTAGTGGTTACGTGTGACGTGGACGAGGGAAAGAGCAAGAGGAGCAGGGACATAGTGTTGATTGATGAATGAAACTAAACCTAAAGGAAAGGAAGGTAAGTCTATGAAGGGCAGAGGTCGGGTAGATATAGACGTGACGCATCTGGAGCTAGTCCCAAAGGGGTATAGCTAATTCGCAGTGTCACCCCTAACGTACGATCGGGATCGCAGATGTCCCTCTCTCTCTGCCTGACCAGGCCTCATAACATTACGGCATGGTTGCATTGCCTGCCAATACTAAGAAGTTGAATAGGGTAGAATGGCAAACATGGGCAAAGGTCTGACTATACTTAAAATATGCTATTGGTTATGCCCTATGCCTAGAGTATTGCTGTTGCTGTCTTTACGAGATACATATGAGACATACATGTACTCTAGAGTACATCCCTCGAAGTCTCGGCTCATATTAGATGGGTTATAATATAAATCTCTGCCCCTGTTTTTCTTACTAAAATGTCGATTAGGATGAATCTAAACCTAATATGAGTTAGCTAAGTTAATTCTGATGTAGTTTTAGTGTAATATTGGTTAGGATTTCCCATCTACTATATACTTCCATTCATAGACTGACTAAGTTCAGGGGTAGACTAGACTAATAGAATTTCTTGTTATTATTATATACTTCCATTGATTTATAATTACTAACAAGGGATTCGTACAAGGGGAATGATCATATGAATCGTATGAGTGCGATCAAGAGAGAAAAAAGAGTGAAGTGAAGACCGTGACCGGCCGTCTGGATTGCGAAGGCTATCTGCACGATACCTTAGCAGTGTTTTCTTATCAAGAACTCCTTGTCATCAACGACTGGGTAATTAGTATGGTGCGCACACTATAGATTCCCACTGATAGATCGACATCTATCCTTTCTCGTTGAGGATAATGAAAGTGGTAGGCACCGATAAACGGAGATTGGCGCTGATAAGCGGCAATCAGATGGTCCCACGTGACCTGAGCGACTGCCGCTGACAATTACAGTAAAAGTAACCCGTCAAGAGGTTGGCTTTTCCTCGTATTCCCCTACCCTATCAATTGTTCCGTCTACCGTCCACCCTAACCTACCTCTGTTATCCGATCGGATGGCTACGGAAAGCCAAGCGTACATATACTTTCTGCAGCTTCTGCATCTACATCGTTACATCCATGGGTGGTGTTGCGACCGTAAACGGGAAAGCGTCAAAAGGGGGTTGCGTTGACACTTCCTTCGGCTTTCGATCCAGAAGGCAAACTCTACATATACTATAGAATAGGGGTATCATCGGATTATCTTATTGTCTCCCAGGTACATACACGCATACCTTGTGTATAGAGTGTAAAAGAATATCTAGATACCGGTAGATGGTGTAATGGTAGGTAGAAAACATATCCGGAATTGTATAACTTAGTTCAGCATACACCGCTGTATCAATATGGCGCGCTAAGAATACCTACTACAATTTCCATCACCTACCAGGCGCAATAGCTTCCCAATCCACTGCCCCCATTGCTCCATCATCGCGATCCATCAACCCGTTGTCGGTTTCTCTTCGTCTCGGTGGCAGCATAGGCTTCTGCTCCTCCTCTTCAACACGCCTGCTAGCCACTTGTTTCAACAACCGGTTCAACTCAACCGACGAGACACTAGACGCTCGCCCCCTCCCATCGCTTTGCAACAGCTTGGAGACACTCTGTGGCTGAACAGGTAAAGATGAAGCGTCTTGCATGGGAATGATGCCAGACGTGGTGGAAGCTGCCGTGATTGTTTGTTGAGGCAGTGGCCTACGTTTCTGAGTCAAAGTTTCAGTCGCAGTCGTACGAGCCGGTAATGGTGGTGGCTGCTCGTCTGAGCTGCCATTTGCCCCTTGTGCTAGAATGTTGGCACTGACTGGATCGCGCAGAGGGTTGACACCCGGCACGGCGCCCTGCGTGGCCGCAGTCAAAGCAGTGGGCTTGAGAGGTTTAGGAGGTGGTGCCTTCCTCGCCACAGACATGGTCGATGTGGAAGCAAAAGATGCAGCACTGGGCGTTCGTGTGGGTCCGGTTGCACCCCCCAGAGGTGGTGGCGTAGGTGGTGGCATCGAAGTTGACCTTGCTTCCAGCTGCCCTTCCACAACAAAATTCTTGGTATCGGTGATGTCCGTTGCTCTCTCACCCTCCCATGCTGAAGATATCATCTTACCTTTTGTTCTCCTCGCAGGCGGCGGCTGTGGCTTCTGCTTTAGGCTGGAAGGTCTTGCTAGCGATGTAGCTGTGACTGAGCTATTGTGTGGCTTTTCTACCTGCACCCAGTCCTCCTCCTCGGCGCCATCTCTCCAAGGATTGCCCTGTCTGTTGGGGTTAAGCACCATATTGGGGCCTGGTGGTGCTAACTGACTGGCTGCCCCTTTGTGGTCATCTAGCCACCATTTCCGGCGATCTGAACTTGCAGGCGGCAGGCCTTCTTGAATGCTCTTGTAGCCGATTGTCTCCTCAATCTCGCTATCCTCGTCGTCGTGGTCATCATCCTCAACCCGAGCCTTGACCTCCTTGGCTCTCTTCATATAAAGCTTTTTTGTAAGCTCGTCCCTTTTGGCGTCGTCGACAACCCTTACGCCCAGCTGAAAGGTGGAATAGACCGGCCTGTGGTCAGAGAACCTCATGGCCATGACACTGGAGTATTCCAACTGTTTGAGTCGTGTGCCGAGTTCTTCGCCTTGGACCAGTCTGTCATGATTTACTTTGAACAAGATTCGATCTGTCCAGGCTGGGATACGTTGTTTGTCGCTGCTGTCGTATTCGTCTCTGCCCAGATCAAACTTGTAGGTAGGAAGGAATGCAACCTTGCCTTCACGATAGAATGAAAAACAATTCCCGGCAACCATCTGAATGTTGAGTTGATCATTTTCGTACAGCTTTTCCAGTGCCTGTTCGGATTTGGGGCCGGCTATGGCGGCAGAAGCGACCAGGGACCTGGCCTTGTCATGGGACAGGCCAATACGGTAGTTGAAGTCCCCAGCCCAGATGATGACCTCATGGTCCTCGATCTTGCGATCCCGCTGAAAGCGCAGGCCTGAAGTGATTGTGTTGTAGTCTCGGTTACGTTCATCATAGTTGGCGAAACCCGCAGCTAGGTGAGCTGTGACAAAGCAAACACTGGTGCTGTCTATCTCCATGCGAATAGCCACGGCACCTTTGTTCCCAGCAATACCACTCATGCCAGTCTTCTTGATGGCGCCTTCGACATTGGTGATGCGGTCTAGAAGACTCGACTTGACAAAGATTAGTAGTGCCGCTCCCACGAGCTGACCTGAACGCAGCAGGACATAAGGGTCGGCTTCATTGTTGGCCTTGTCGGCCAGATGATTGTTGAGGCAACTCCGGACGGCACTCTCCCACACCATGCGTCGGTTGGGATCAGTGCTCATAATCTGCTGTGGGGACAGCTCAACAATCTCTTGGAAGCCAACAACAACAATACCAAAGTCATCGGCGTGGGGTTGAAACCAAGGGCTAAGACCCTCGGATGATCCGGTAGTCTGCCCATTAAGATTGTAACTGCCCACGAAGACGTTGACTGTCCCCCTTGACTCGAAGTCAGTACGGTGCTTGTTGAGTTCTGCAACAACCCAATCATTGACGGGATCAAAGAGGTCAACACTGCTCTGGCCATAGAGTCTGCCAAGCAGCAAGTCGACAACATTTTGCCTATTCTTGTCCTCGAAATGATTGACGTACAGTCTTGTTGCACTTTTTCGAGCATCGGCGAGAGCACCAGCAAGGCTCATCTTGCCATGCCTGGTGAAAGAAGACTTCAAGGCTCCGGTGCCGGCATAAATCCTACTGAGAGCATCACCATTGTCAGCCCACAAGGTGGAATGCCTGATCCAGAAATCTGAATTGGCGCGCTCAGCCCGGTGGGAGAGGAAATGTTGGATCGCCATTCGACTAATCAGGCTTTGAACTAAGTTTGTTCGGTCAAGACAGTCGAGACAGTTGACGCGAAAGACACCGTTTTGCTGCATTATTACTGCAGGCCTCTTGGCAAGTCTCGGTTTCCCGCGGTCAGTGATCCACTCTTCAATGTCCTCAGACAGAAAGTAGACGAATGCTTCAGAGCTAGAGTCTATCAAGGGCTGGATCGCTTGTGCACCTTCGTAGCCACCAGCACCCTGGGTATAGTGATTGAAGTCGAAGTGGGTGGCAGTCAGGAGATCGTGATGCTCTTCCTCTGCGGGGTCGTACTTGGTAAATGGATTCTTGTCAAGGTGAGATTGATATCGCTGGGATAGTTCCAGCTCGCCGGGCCTTGAGTTGCTGAGCAAGTTCAGGACATGGATAGCGCCATAGGTTTGCTCGAGACCAGCAAAGTGCTTGTCGAAGCTAGGCTGTGTGGCCTCTGGAGAGCGAGTAATATGAATTTTCTGTTGGCCGGGGATCAAACTAGACGAGCTCTCCCAGAAGATGGGAACACTGCCTCTAATCTGAGTGTAGGAGAAGCACAGCCCGGAGGGGGACCAGAAGACGGTCTCAGTTTCGACAAAGTTGGCCACATTGCCGTTATCGTCTATACCTCGCGAATTGAACCTTGTTCCAGCTCGGCGCGATGAGAGCCTCGAGATCACTGTTAGGGTTGCGGACTGGGACGACTTCTTGTACTGGATTGGGGATATTGATGGGGGTATGCTAAGGGTGCGAGCAAAGCCGCGTATAACAGAAGTGAGCATGCGAGAGTCGTCAAGAGCGTTTCGTTCATGATTTGCTAAGCGACTTCGAAACTGCAATAAGGGGTTGATCATGTAAGAGTTCCAGAGAAGGCCTTCATCCAGACTGGAAATATCGACGATGCCACCGGAGTCTCCACGATCCTGCAGTCTGCGGGTAAGGTCAAAGTCCTGGCTATAGTAGAAGCTGCCAGAACTAAGCAGCTTCTTGAGGGCATGGAAAGGATGCTCGCCGAGAGTCTCTCCTGAGTCGTAGCCGCTTGAGTAGTCAAAATCATCGGCGGCAAAATTTTGACCATTGTAGGGTTTTGGAGGGTAGCCATGACTGTGGTCGTAGTCAGAACGATTGAGGCAGTAAAATTCGACAGCATAGATCCTTTGGACTGTCTCGCGTGGTCTTAAGGTAGCAACTTCGACAGAACCTGTGACGACAGATATGAATACATCGCCGTTGAGGGTGATGAGGCCCAGAGTACCACGAGCAGCTCCTACATTCCGATGGCTGGACAAGTCATCAGACGGTAGGTTGGTGAACTCGACCATGCATCTCGGGGTGAGAGTGGGGGGCTTGGCATTTGGAAGCGGGAGGCTGGTGGAGCTCGTTTGCCGGTTGGGATCATGAGAGTGATTGTGGAAAATCAAGGCATGATGTTCTGTAGCAATGGCCACAGAGCGGTGGGGAAAGTCATTAATGAGGATTTTCATAGACATGCCTCGTTGTCGTTAAATCAAGGCAAAGCGGCTTAAATGATGCCGGTTCCCCATAATCATGCACGAGGGCCTAGGTTACCAAACCCTTGAAATAGGCGCAATCCGTAGAGGTATTAAGACAACTTGGGGGGAGGAGGTGGATGGAGATGGATGAGGGGGGCGATGTTGTTGGCACGCGACCAATCTGGAGCTGAAAGGGCAAGGCCGAATGGCACGGTAATACTTCTTGACTCTGGATCGGCAAACAGACAGAGCAGAGGAGGGCAGTTGAGAATGATGGACAGCGCTCCTGACTAAGGGCTAGACTTATCGGTCGAGTTTATGGATTGAGAAGGGGAAGTGGTGTACTATCTGCACAAGTGGCGAGCGAGTGTGCCAGGCTTGCTTGCCAAGACTCGGATGGGCGAACATTGAGAACGACACAGGAAGTTACGCCAAGCACTGTGGCTGGGTCTCATTATCATAAGTTAAGAGTATCAATATATGTTGGATTTACTTGTTCAATTATCTGAGACTAAAGCAAAGGTATCTTGCGTGGCAGGCTAAGCAGTATCACAAGAGCAGAAGCCAATGAACCATCGCACTGTGTCGCCAAGTCAGAGCGCCGATCTGGCCGCTAAAATGCTTTCACATCACAATGTCTCTATGCTTTTTCGTAACTTCATTTGGAATCATCTTCCAGTCTTCGTGGGTTGTGCAGGGTGTATATGTATGATGATGTGAACGCCCGCTAAAGCCAGAAATTTCCCAAAACAGAGTTGAGACTCCTCTTTTGCGTGTATCAGCATTCGAGAGTGCTGAGACAGTGACAGAGAGGAGAAAAAGAGCGGGAGGAAGAAAGACAGAGAGGGCGTTGTCGGTCTCATCGCTTCGCCTTGGGCTTGGGTTGGGCACCCAACATCCACATTCCCAAAGCGCCTGGTCCTTTTGAATTACCTCTTTTCTTCTTTGGCGCTTCCTTATCATGCCTTCGCCTACCACTGGTCCCCATGAAGTCGTCGAGGTTCAAAATGCCGCTATCATCCAGGGGGGGTGCGATTGGCTCGGGATCCTCGTCTTTTTTGGGTTCTGGTAAGGGCCAGAGCATCATGGTGATGTGCATGTCAGGCTCCACTGTCTGGTTCCAGTATTGGGGCATGATGATCTCCTTGTCGGGACCGAGTAAATCGTAGTGGCCATTGTGGACGTGCTCGGCCAAGTTCTCGATATGCTGGAAGGCTTGATTGATGAGTCCTTCCATGTCCTAGGCCAAGTCAGTAGGGCGCCAATACACCCAGTCAGAAGGCACACTCACCTGCCAGCGGCAGCAGCGTTCAAAGGGGAAGTTGTAGTTCCTCCCGATGGCATCCTTGAAGCGCACTGGCTTCTTCTTCTCGGGCGCTTTTGCCGCGGCCGCCTTCTTTTCGGCAGCCTCAGCGTCGGCCTTGGCCTGGGCTGCAGCTTCTTCGGCTTCCTTCAGCTTGTCGGCTGCTTCTTTCTGAGCCTTCTCGGCTGCATCCTTAGCAGAGGCTGCAGCATCTGCAGCCGCCTTCTCGGCCTCGGACTTGGCGGCAGCGGCTGCATCAGCGGCAATCTTCTTTTCTGCCGCCGCTCTCTCGGCCTTGGCAGCGGCTTCCTCTGCAGCTGCTTTGAGCGCGGCCTCGGCTGCCTCTTTTCGGATCTGCTTTTCTCTGGCTGCCTGTTCAGCCGCAGCTTTCTCCTTCTCTTCGTATGCTCTAATGGCTTCCTTGCGGGCCTCCTCGCGGATCTTGGCCTCGGCTTCCCTTCGCTGCTCAGCGGCAAGGGCCTCTTTCTGGATCTGCTCGGCTGCCTCTCTCATGATTTCATCTCGGCTGAGCTGAGAGGCCTTGCTTTCGTCACTCTGAACTTTCATCATGGCCTCGAATCGCTTGAGAATGGCATCTTCGTCCAACTTGGGGGACGGAGGTTTGGTCTTGGCCGCAGACGCCTCGGGGTTTGCCGCGGTCAGAGAAGGGGAATGGACTCGGTACGCGTCTGCCATATTATAAGGGATTGAAGGCAGGATGGTTTGGTACTGTGGCATGGCGTGAGGGATTTGCGGCGCCATCTGAGGGGCCATCTGAGGGGCCATCGGGTAGGGGGGATAGGCCGGTTGGTACTGGGGGCCGTAGGGAGGAGGAAAGTAGCCTGTTTGGCCATATGGCACGATGCTGGGTGGTCCATATGCTGAGTTGGAGGAATATTGCGGGGAACCGATATGTGAGGGCGGGTGCTGATGAGGATATTGGTGGGTCTGGTAGCCCATGGTGGTGGGTGGATAGGCCATGGGCGGTGGGGGACTGGTAATCTGGGCAGGATATGACTGAGGGTATGGATGGGGTGGCGGCGGCGGCTGAGTGGGAATGACCTGTAAATGATTGGGCGGGTAATAGGAGCCGGAGGAGCTGCTGTGGGTGTACCCGTTCTGGCCGTAGTACAGCTGGGAGCGTGACATGTCCGGCCGTGGGATGAGGTGCTCTCTCAGGTAGTCGTCGGCCGAGTCAATCGTGCTGCCCTCGGTCAGCGACTCGGGCTGCTCTCGCGGCTCTCGCGCACGGGCGCGAGCAGGCTCGCGGTGCGGTCGGGACTCGGGGTGGTGGTGGCGCGGCGCGGCTCGACGCACCGAACTCGAGCGGGAGGTGTGTGTGGGAGCACCGGGGTCGTGGAGGGGGGTTCGGGAGCCGGAGTCGGCGGAGCCTAGATCTCCGTCTGGTAGTTCGTGGGGATAGGGCAGGTTGACATTGACGAAGTCGCCGTGATGGGAGGAGTCGCTATGGCTCTGTGGGTGGATGTCAGAGAGCTGCGGCGACGCGTTGGCGGGCGAGATGGCCACCCCGTTCTCGCGCAATTCGTCGTGCAATTCGTCGTGCAATTCGTCTTCGCGGGAGGCGACCGAGGATGATCGCGAGCCAACGTTGCTGATCTCGATGTATGTTGTCCTGCGGCGGCGGCGGTTAGTCAGGCATTCAGGCATTTAGTGTGGGAGCGGGCCGCGGGTGGGTGTCGGTAACAACAACAACAACAACAACAACAACAACAACAACAACAGCAGCAGCAGCAGTAGTAGTAGTAGTAGTAGTAGTAGTAGTAGTAGTAGAAGCAATAACAACATACCCCATGAGTGAAGGTTACGGCAAGGGATTATCCCATCCAGCCTGTCCCAAGGGACTGGTGGACAAGATAGCCTTGGGTGGGTGTTAGTGGACGAGTTGTGGCGGCGCCGAGATGAAGGCGACTTGCGTGATGATAGGCCAGTCCCTCAAGAAGGCGAGCCCGGTAGAGAGCGACAGTAGCAGCGACAGCGGCCGCTGCCACTTATAGAGGGGTCTTGCGACACCGCGGTGCAAGATCGGGCTGCAGCAGTGCGCAGGTGGCCAATGGCTCACTGTAGTAACAAATTGATGATGAAGAGACACTGCAGTGATGAGAGGATGATGGGAACGTAGGATGGCGCGGTGCTTGGTCCAGTGTGGTGACCAGGGGCAGGACACAGAAGCGGAATGCCTCTGTGCACAAGCACAGGGCAGCAGCAGTGGCACCAGAGTAGTCACAGCAGCAGCAGCGGCAGCGGCAGCGGCGGCGGTGTCTCAAGCAGGGAAGAATGCACACCAGCAGCAGTGTGGGAGCAAAGTGGAATGTGTGCGAAAGTTGGCACAGGATTGTCTGCTTTTGGTGTGCACTAATTAGGGACAGTCGTCAAAATGGTGCCCAAGCACCAGAGTGAGATAGGCAGTAAAAGCGATGTCCAGGCGGGGCAGCCAATAGTGAGGCTGCTGAAGAAAGGCTCTTCACGACCGAGCCCGATGGATGCAGGGGAAGTGAGATCGGCGGGAGCGATTGGGAATTGGGAATTGAGAATTGTCCGAGCAGGTACTGTAATATCCGGCTTGCTAACAAGCTTGGAGTGCGTCCATAATAGTTTGAAGCCCGTGTTTGCTTTTGTACCGGCAGCGAGGCCACAGAAAAGTTAAGTTAAAAAGTGCTGGCGATCGGCGACCACGATGGCGGTCGCCGGCCAGTCACGGTGAATCTGGGGATTTCGCACCACAGTCCGAGATGGAGCTGCTTAATAATTAGATGGGCCGAGCAGTAATGCTAGTGATGTTTGCTGAGCGCGGCAGTAGGCGCTGTTGCCGGTGCCGAGAATGGTGATGGCTGAGTTGCGTGGTCAGTGGCAATGTGGGTTGACTGACTGGCAAGTGTCCGGTGGGAAATTTACTTCAACGCCTGGACACTCGGCTGGCTCATGTGACTCAAAAGGTGGCACAGCACGGTACAGCACAGTACAGCACGGTACAGCACGCCGTTTGTTGAAGGTGCTCAAGGGCAAGGGCTCAGTGAACGTTTCTTACGAGCCGGCCGTCTGCGTCGGAAGATGGCTTTGGAAGCAGGGCACATTGGGGGGGTTGTGGTGGATGGAGAGGCAGCAAAGCGGTCAATGCGTCGGTGCTTCTCTATTACATTGAATACAGTGCGGGCAGTAGCAAGGAGCTTTGGGGGACGGTCCGGTGGCTGATCTATATGGAAACCGCTATCTGCTCCCACACTGCTCGCCGGCCTATATGAGTCATTCAAAACGAGGGAAAGGAGCAGTCGCGGCTCGGTTACTGACACGCTGAGCATTCCCATCTCCTGCCGTCCTCGCGCCTCATGAAGGCTGTTGAGCCCATTGAGCGAGCTTGACGCTCGGGCTTTCGCCTAGCAGTAACGACATGGCCGCAGGCATCCTAGTCATGCAAAGGCAAGCCCGATGATTTGGAACAGGTCATTTTGGCGCCACCGCCACTCTCCTGGCACTCTCCTGCCAGCGTCTGCCACGTCGGCCATGCTTCTAGCTAGTTGCTGCCCAACGTCATGTCTGCAGGCACTAGTGAGAAAAAAGCGAAAAAGTAGCACCTGGCTGCCCAATCTCTTTGCCATCGGGCCGCTGCCGCTCTGCAGGAACCCACCACCGTTGATCTAATGTGCATCATTGACCGCGCTTCTTTACGGATCGGTCCGGGGGCGGGACTTTGCCCCAACGGTGCCGACGCGCTCCCAGCAAATGCACTGAACTTCATTCTCCTGCATCAGGCCATCAAAGCGTCGATCGATCAAGCAGCTCCTGCGCCGCCATCAGCTCGGCTTTATTCGCCTCGACTGCTGTTGCCGCACGTGCCTGGACGATGGCTCTCAATTTCGACGTGGCCAGCTCGTCCAGGCGCTGCAGTTTTGCCACCGGCTGCACCTCGATCTGCTTACTTTGGGGCCGTGTGTTGAGCAGCTTGGTGACGACCAGTTTAAGCCCGTAGTAGGCCCTGAGGCAGTCGTCGCATAGTTCAATGCTACGGCTGAACCGCTGGATGGCCTGTGTCAGAGACTTGACCGCCGCCTCACTTCCCTCGGCCACAGCTAGTGCATTCAGGTACTCGAGCTCTCCCAAACGGGCGTGGATGTTCCAGGCATTGGGCGTGTGCAGCAGCACTTCCTCCAGGGAGAAGATAGCCTGAGGAAGCAGGCCTTGGGAGTAGTACAGCTCGCTCAGCTCGCTCCACGCCTCCACGTCGGTCGGGAAGGCCTCGGTAAACTCGACCAGCTGAGAGATGGCGTCTTGCGGGCCGGCTAGTGTCTTGAGCAGTGCAATCCGTCGCTTGTAGATCGCCGTGTTCATCGGGTCCTGGGCCAGGATCTTGTTGTAGTCACCCAGAATCGTCTTCAGCGCCGCTTCGTCTTCCGCCAGCGCCTCCTGATACATGCCACGCAAGCCCGAGATCTTGTGGTCGTCGGCTCCGAACCGCTTAGTCAGCAACACCAGGCAAGCCGAGGCAATCTTGTCGTCGCCCGTACGGAGGCTGGCGTAGAAGAGCTGCACAACGTCGACCCATGTCTCTGGCGTCTCGGCAGCGCCAATCAAGGACCACGGCAGCGACGTCGCCACGGAAGATGCCTTGGACACGATCGACTGTGCCTTCTGTGTCAGCTTCACGGCCTTGAAGGGCTCGCCAAAGGGCCTCAGGTCCTGTTCAGCTGCCATGGCAGAGGCGGAGCAATGGGATGAAGGAGCAGAGCACCAGCAGAGGACCAGAAGATGACCAGGAGAGAACCAGGAGAGAACCAGCAGTGGATGGAAAACCGAAAGCAGTGATGAAGCACTTGGTTTGTGCTGTACCTTCCAATTAGCGCACACTCGGTTTGTTCCTAGCGGCTCACGAGCTCACGTGCAAGCTCTCGCGTTCGCCGCTTTGGCTCCACCGCTAACTCTGTTGTCGACACTCCTTCCTCACCTTCGCGCTCACCTTCGCCTCACCCCCTCAATCCACCAGCTTCAATGCCTAGAAGATATGACGATGGCTCTTTTATTAACAACGAGGGGGTCTTCAGGATAACAGTCGAATAGAGAGTGTGTTTCGAAACCGCAACATTTCTGTAGCCTTTCTCATTTAATCGATGCATTGATTGATACTCAAGGTTTTAACGACATATTCCGAAGAGTAGATTGCAGAACCCGGAGACAGGTCGACCCGATGGAACCTTCAATGAGGACAAGAAGAAGCACTCGCCAGAGCGATTTCCCTAGTTCAGTAATTATCTTATCTTGGGCTTCTTCAAATACTGTAGCCATATCTAGATGCATGCTATTCGAACATCTGCGAATTCATCTCAATTGGCATTCTTCCACCTTAGTTAAAGGCATAAATATAAATACCCATCAAATTTGTCTCCGAGTCGATAAAGCGAGCAATGAATCCCACGTTCAGATTCTGCTAGACTTGCCGAGGCGCTTGTGACCGCCCGCCGTTCTTCTCGAAGAGCACTAGGGTCTCTTCGATATCCTTGACAGCAAACACAGTATGGACACTCACACGGCCCGTGTCGGCCGCATCGGTGGCATGAGAAATCCTGGCTTCGTCCATGACGCAGAAGCATCTGTCAATGTGTTCCCTTTGGTAAAGAAGCAGGTTTCCCTAATGCCTGGGATAGGTGAAGGGCTCCCACCGGCCATACACTTCAAGCCGAGCACTTCAGAGTACAAATTTCGAGCACGGACTATTATGTCGGTGGCTGGGATCCAGATGTCAACGGTAGAAAACGAGGACGAACAAAACAAGCCAGACGTCAGTGATCGACTAATGAAATGGAGAATTGTCGGAGCAACGGAAGTCTTACATCATCAGACATGATGTGTGGTTAGAAGATAGGCAGTCAAGCTCGATCACTACTGAGTACACCGGTATAATCTCCGGGACAATGTAGTTTCAACAGATTGGGATATAAAGGCGATAAAAACAAATGACAGCCATGTCGGTTCGGTGATGTGTGCCACTTGGATCACTCTCTCAGCTTTTCCGAAGTCAATCATTTTATTTGTAACTTGAATCTGGTGTAGGACGGGAGTGAATAGACGAAGGTAGCAGCGATATGTCGGCTGACACGTTGGAAACGTTCCATGATACGCCAATACATACGAGCCGTTCAGGAATGCATTTCCAATGGCCGGTGGCGTGGCTGTTGCCTCGTTGTTGTCTGGTTATTGCCTGGATATGGCTCTCTTGGGGTCTTGGAGCTTCTTGACCATGCTCTGGTCGATACAAATACAAATTCAAGTCCTCCCAGTCCTTACCTACTGTTCACTATGCAGAGATTTAAAAGTGGGCATTACTTCGATATTCCGGAGCCTGACGTCCCGAATGTAGCCACTCACATTGTTCACATCATAGGAAGGGCGATTGAGGGATTAAGGGTGCGCCATGCTGAAGTCTAGTGAAGTCATCCTCCATTGTGTCAGAAGGGACATTGGCCGATAATCGGAGATTGGCTGATATCGGAGTCGGTCGCCAAGAGCAGAGTTTTCTCACCTATATATAGCTGCTCCTCCTTCCATAGCCTGCAATCCTTATACGAGTTCTTCCATTTGGCGCTGGCCGCCCTAGGCCACTTTTCGTTTGACACATTGCCACGGTTTCTAAAACAAAGTACTGCAAAGAACTAATTACCGTCTTGGCAGTGCAGGATCTCATTTGCATCAGAAGCCAGTACGGCTAGGTTGCGGTTTCAGTGTCTGAAGTTCACGCGGGTTTGTTGATCGAAGTACCGTCCTGTTTCTTCTGATGTCGTCATTCCAAACATCGATCCACGGATAAAGGGTTGTTCAGCAGTCACGTGGGTGATTACTGTACACATCTTGGCAGCGCCGCCCAGCACATTGCTTCCTGCCGTCGTCCATGCCATTCATTCTTCCTCTCCATAAGCTTGCATCTCGTGGGAACGCCAGGGGAGGCTCAAATACCGTAGTCACCGCCCCACTAGATGATTGCACATCCACATAGTGGCGCGGTGTGTGACTCCCGGCCATGATGATGACATTGCTCTGTGAGAGCAACACACGACCTGGCCAGACCCAGTAAAATCACCGCTAGACCAGCATCGCCGCCATGTTTGAGAAGTCGCTAGTCGACCTGATCAAGGGTCTGAGGAACCACAAAGGCCACGAGGCCGAGTACATCCAGAATGCCCTCAAAGAATGTCGAAACGAGGCCAAGTCCCAGGACATGGACCTCAAAGCCACGGCCTTGCTCAAGCTCGTCTATCTGGAGATGTTTGGATACGACATGACCTGGGCCGCCTTCCACGTCCTCGAAGTCATGTCCTCGCCCAAGCTGATCCAGAAGCGCATCGGCTACCTGGCCGCAGTGCAGACCTTGGCTCCCGACACCGATGTTCTGATGCTGGCCGAGAATCTGCTTAAGAAGGACCTTACTTCGCCCGCCATCCCAGTCCTGTCTCTGCCGCTTGTCGCTATTCCGCATATTGTGACCTCGTCTCTGGCCTTGTCTATCCTGACTGAATTGCTCCCGCGTCTGTCACATTCCCAGCCCGCCGTGCGGAAAAAGACTATTGTGGCCCTGTATCGGCTGGCCCTGGTCTATCCAGACACTCTGAAGGTCGCATGGCCCAAGATCAAAGAGCGCCTCATGGACCCCCAGGAATCGAGCAGCGTCACGGCTGCATCCGTCAACGTTGTCTGCGAGCTGGGCTGGCGGAGCCCCCAAGAATTTCTATCTCTGGCACCACGCCTCTTTGACCTGCTGACCTCGGACAAGAACAATTGGATGTCGATCAAGATCATCAAGCTCTTTGCCGTCCTGACCCCCGTCGAGCCCAGACTGGTCAAGAAGCTGGCACGGCCGTTGGCAAAGATTCTACGCGAGACGAGTGCCATGTCGCTGCTCTACGAATGCATCAGCGGCATCATCCAAGGCGGCATCCTCGATGGCGGCGACATGGGAGTCGACGTTGAAGAGGTCGCTGATCTGTGCATTACGAAGCTGCGAGGCATGATCGCTCTTGACGGAGACCCCAATCTGAAGTATGTTGCCCTGCTCGCTTTCAACAAGATCGTCGGTTCCCATCCTCGCATGGTCTCGATGCAACAAGATGTCATCATGAAGTGCCTTGACGACCCTGACATCTCCATCAAAATGCAAGCACTCGAGCTGGTGTCCGGAATGGTCGACAGCGAGAATCTGCAGTCTGTCATCAACCGCTTAATAAAGCAACTCGCCAACGCACCCAAGCCCTCGGCCAATGGCGACACAAACGGCCACGTTGACGAAGAGAACACAGATCTCGAACAGCGACTTCTTCCAGATAAGCGAGGATCCGAGTGCGCTCCCATCCCCGACGAGTACCGCTACGAGATTATCTCGCGCATCCTCGACATGTGCTCAAACAGTAACTACGCCAACATAACCGATTTCGAGTGGTATATTGACATTCTCATTCATCTCGTCTGCCAACTGCCTTCCAATGACGACGCCACCGCCGCCGCCACTACCTCTTCTTCTTCCTTATATGGCCCTGTCAAACCGTCCCTCAGTGCCCGCATCGGCTCTCAGATCCTCGACATTGCTGTCCGAGTTCGCGAACTTCGCTCCGAGGCCACCCTCGCTGCTGAAAAGCTCATCTTGCTTTCCAATCGCACCATCCTCTTCTCCTCCACCTCTTCCGGCCTCGCCACCATTTTGAACTCAGCCTCCTGGGTATGCGGAGAATATGCCTCCTTCCTGTCCGATCCGCACTCCGTCCTCAACTCCCTCATCCACGAAACCTCTCTCCCCCTCCCTCCACAAACCCTGAGCACATTCTGCCAGTCCATCCCCAAGGTCCTGTGCCGCATCGTTGGCCTCGCGGCTAAAGACTGGACCGTTTCGTCCAGCACCACATTATCCCTCATGCTGGCCCGCACCATCACCTTCTACGCCTCCCTCTCCCTCCATTCCGCGCTCGAAGTTCAAGAACGCGCTGTCGAGTTTCTCGAACTCCTAAAACTCTGCTCTGAAGCCTTGAACGCGTTATCCGCCGCCGAAGAGAACGCGCAGCCACCCCTCCTTCTGACCACCGTCCTGCCCGAACTCTTCACCGGGCCCGAACTCAATCCTGTTTCCGCTGCAGCACAATCCAAAGTTCCCCTTCCCACCGATCTTAACCTTGATGAGCCCATCAATCCCAACCTCGCCGTCATCCTGGCCGACTCACAACAATTCGATCCTGAAACACTCCACCAAGACGCCTTTTATTCATTCTACCACGATCGCGAGCCAGAAATCTCCCTCTCGCTACAGCCCACGAGCACGAGCACGAGCACATCCTACCTCGCGCGGCCTTCATCGCCCGACGAACCCTCTTCTTACCAACAAGCACCCGACTCCCCTGCCACCATTGCTCGTCGAAAAGCCGAACGCATGGCCCGTGCCCGGGATGACCCATTCTACATCGCCCCTTCTGAAAGCGGGTCCAACTCCCCTCATGCTCACAACATGTCAAGGTCAACAACTGGCGCTCTGGACGAGCTGGATATCGACAGCATACCAATTGTCGATCTACGGCTGGATCCAGGCGCAGCAGCAGCTTTGTCCGTACCCACCGGTGGCAGCGGCAGCATGATGGAGGATATACAGCGCCGAAAGAAGAAAAGGCAACCCCGCAAGTTCAAAATCGCCGGCGACGAAACCCTTGACTCGCCTTCACTGTCTGACTCTCCCGCCCCGAGCGAACATCGCGCGACCCTATCTCAGCCCATCAGCCGTACCATGTCTCCCTCGCCTTCCCGCCCTCTGTCTCAGCCACAACAGCAGCAGCAGCACTCACGCCCACCTCGTACACTCCTCACCATACCTACTAACCAGCTCTCCTACTTCTCCCTCAGCGACACATCCTCGCCTTCTGGCGGCATCCTCACCGCGGCCGATCTGCAACGCCAACTCGATGAAGAGAAGGAAATGGCGGCTGCCCTCGCCGAGGTCGAGAGGAAGCGGATGGAAATGATCCGTGACGAGGAGCGCCGCGGCACCACATTCGCTGCTGGCGTGGACGGCCGAGGTGCGGTTGTTGTGCGCAAAAAAAAAAAGAAGACTGTCACAACGGAAGTAGGGGAAGGCGAAGAAGGTTGGCAAGGTGAGGGTGAAGGAGAAGTCAAGCTCAAGAAGAAAAAGAAGAAGGCATCTACGACGACGACGACGAAGAAGAAGAAGAAGAAGAAGAAGAAAGACAAGGCCGAGATTGAAGAAGTAAGTGATGACGGTGATGACAATGAACAGCTGGCACCTTCTACTGCTACTGATGCTACCGATGCTGATGCGGCAGGCGAGGAAGATTCGGTGGTGGTAGTCAAGAAGAAGAAGAAGAGACGTGTCGGCGGCGCTATCTCGGCAGACCAATGATCAAGACCTGTCATGGTGGTGATATTTTATTCTTAAAAAAGTCATACATCAACACAAAAACCTCCCTCTTCCACTTCCTGGACCCCCATTGAAGCCTGAATCTACTCATCCCTTCACGTGCCATCCTTCCATCATCCACCCCTTCATCTATCAAGCCGAGGAAGCCAGACTCGCCCTCGCCTCGCTCACATCCCCCAACCGACCGTGCACCGCAACCGCCAACTCGCCCTTCATCTGCCCATACCGCGCCTTGACATTCGCCGCCACCGCCACAAGCTGCCGTTCAATCCTGCCCTTTTGAGTGACTAGGCCGGCTAGCCGTTGAAGTTGAAGTTGCTGTTGCTGTAGCTGTGACTGCTGAGCTGTTTGATCCCTGCTCATCATCATCATCATTAGAATTAGAAGCAGGAAAACGTAGATTGTTTTAAAGAGAGAAGAAAAGAAACACTAACACATCAATACTGCCACCACGACCACCTCCTGCTCCTGCTCCATCACTATCCTCTTCCATTTGTTGTACTTCCTGCATCAACTGCATGACTTTATCATCGTATTCCTGCTCGAGATCCTTGTGCTTCATCTTATTCACGGTCATCTTCCTTGGCTTCCTCGTTTTCGTTTTCGTTTTCGTCAGCAGCGTCTTCGCCGTCTTCGCCCTCCTCGCTGTCTTGTTGGTGGTGGTGGTCTCGTTCGTGCCGCCATCATGGATATTGGAAGTCTGGGTATTTTACGTAGACGGGTTAACACTTTCTCCATTACAACACGAGCATACTTGTACCCATATATATAATAAATACTCACATTCAGATCAGTATCCATATCTGTGTCTGTGTCTGTATCTGTTCCCTGCATAGCGCCCCTAAACTTAGCGCCGTTATTGTCTGCCGGTTTATTTTATATTTTTCCGCTACAGTAAACTCTACTTGTGTTGTGTGTGTATTGTTATGGCAAGAGTTCTAGCAGGTAAGTGCGATCTTGTCTTCAATAGAAACGCTACCAATCAATGCAACTTTATCACATAGTTTCGCTTTTCACTCATGCTTGAGTTGAGATATACCAAGTCAACAATGACTCTCTTGTTGAGGTTGCCTGCACTCACCATTGTCCAAAATTGCCGTTCTATGGTCATACTACAGTATACTCGAACCCTCTCGTCATTAGATAGTCTCCAGCTCCCCCTCTCGATCCTGGGCAAATGTATCTTTATACTCATCCCACAACCGTCTCAGCTCTTGAACATACTCGGCATGCACTTGCTCCAAATAAGCCTGCTCCACCTTGCCGTCCTTGGCCCCCTGCTGCACCACTGGGATAGGCTTTCCAACTACAACATTCACGTCGCGGCGGTATGGCATCAGTCCAACATCGTAGTTGAAAATACCCCGAGCATGGAACAGGGGAATCGTAAAGCCCATGGATTTTTTCACCAGCATTTGGAACTTGTGAATGTAAGGATGCTTTTCGCTATCCACTTGGTCGTACAGATCGTTCTCGCCAAACGATAGTACAGGCACCAGATCAGCACCCATGCGAATTGCCAGCTTGACAAAGCCCTTGCGGCTGTTGAGCACGAGGCGCATCTGACCTGGTTTGGCGTCTAGCGATTCGCGGGCTCCGCCAATGACAATGGTGACGGCTCGGCCCATGCCTTCGCCATCAACGCCTCCTTTCGATAGCAGATTCTCGATAGACTCTCTTGACACCGACGAAATCCCAAGGCCCAGAATATATTCTCGATAAAACGGGATACGGAAGTTGGAGTCTAGTGTCAGGAGCGAGTTAGTAATACCGGGGAACAACTCAGCGAAGCCCAATGCTTCGGTAGCAAACGAAGCAAAGGCGCCATGTGAGATAATGCCATGCGGATGATAGCCAAAAATGTACTTTCTCGTCGGTTCCAGCTCCGTCGTGCGGTGAAGCCGCATAGGGAAGTACGAGGCAAATGCCGCCCAGACATTGGATCGGCGGATGAAGTCAGATCGCCGTGAGAGGGTGCCGTTGCTCTGGGCATCGCTGAATAGAAACGTGTAGATGAGATACGGCACAACAAGAGGCCATAAGAGCGGAATTGAGCACAGTAGCAGGAAGGAGCTGAGGAAGATGGGAATCGACATCGAGTGCCAGAGAACGGCAAGCATCTGCAGACGCCGCTTCAAAGGCACATTGAGTGGCGCCCATCTAATTCTGTTTACCGTCAGTTCCAGCTTGGCCGGCCAAGGGCTTTCAAGTTACAGTGACGTACGCAGACTGCTCCCAGCCAGCCCCAGCCCGCCGCCCACTACTCAGCGGAGCCTGATCGCCGGCAGGTGCGGCTACCTGTCTCTTCTGTGTATTTCTCGGAGCCATGGCACTGTTGTGTCTTAATGCCTCCTCATACCCGTCATCAGGTTTGCTACTTGTCAGAGACAGGCGACGGCTGTTGGTGACTGGGGATTCATATAGAGTACTGTCACCATCCTTCTTGACGTCAAAAGGCTCGATAGTCGTGGTCGAGCTTGCACGCGAACTGAGTCGGCCCGTATTCGAAGACGGGGCGCTGGGCGGTTCGCTGTCGCTGACTGACGCCGTCACCATCGTGGTGGCGGTGGCAGCGGCAGCGGACGTTGGACAGAACGCGAGGGCAGGAGGGGCGCAGAGAGGCTATCTAAACCATCGTGACCGCCACAAGAGCTGACCTGTCGATGCGTTCAGAAAAATGGCACGGAGATGCGAGCTGAACGTTGGGCTTGAGGGTGGATGTAAGAGTCGACCGCTCCTTCCGAAACCATCGCACACAGCCGCAGCAGGTGATGTCACCTATTATCCAGCCTTGCCAAGACCTATCCAACCAATAGTATTTGAGTAATACCAGTAACTTATTACAGTAAGGTTAAGCTACCGAGAAAGTTCGTCTGGCCGCAGATCATGGGACCTGGTTGCAGCTCAACCGATCATTGAATGGGGTTCAGATCAGATGCAGGTGTGAAATAATAAGCTGTCTCATTGACTAAAATTAGCTAGTACAGTAGTATCGCGCCATCCAGCGCACGCTAGCTAAGAGACTGGCAACTGTCCCACATAATGGACTTCGTCCGAGAACGTGGGTGAGTTATTCATCAACCAAAAAACCCTTCTCCCGAGAAGAACTATGAACATGTCGTCATATCAGTCATCAATCTATTTACGTAGACTTCGCGGCAACACCAAGCTGCAAGTTGTCGTTGTCGAAGACAACGAACACAGCCTTGAGGAAAATGTCGCCGTAGATGGCGAAGCCAATGCCATCATCGCTCTGAATACCGCCATAACAAGCTGTGGATCATGTCAGCATGTGGGCCATCAATCAAGAGAATAGGTCTGACTCACTCTCACCAGTGCTGTCAGCGGGCGCATAGTTGATGTAGCTACCAGGGACAGTGAATTTCGCATCGCCGATACCAACAATAAAGTCTGGAAGGCTGGCGTCACAAGGAAAGACCCAGCCACCATCACTAGAGCTGTTTTCTGCACCGTTGACCTTGGCATAATATGCATTGACAACATTATCATCAAGAAGCAGGAGAGTAGTGCCAGTGTCAGCAATGCCGCTAGAGCTGGTGCTGTGGAAACTGCCGCTGCCAATACCGTAGCCAGACGAGGTGAAACTCCAGAAGCCCTGGGAGTTGTCCACGGCGGTGTACGTGATATCTCCAGTATACTTGCTTGAATCAATGTAACCGAAGTCATAGGTTCCCGGCTCACCCTTCTTAAGGTCGGCAGTGAAGACGTTTTCTGCAAGGAGACCCTCATTGATGGCCGTTTGGAAGAAAGTCGTTGCCTGATTTGGGCTCACGGTGTTGATGGAGGAGAATGCTAGGCCAAGGAGACCATCACTATCTGTATCCTGTTGGAATTGAGAGCTGACTGTCTTGGCTGCCTCGACGGCCTGGCTGGTGACGGTGATGCCACCGACAATGACAGTATCGGCGTAGACGTTGCCAGAGGCGCCGGATCCATCGCCATACGAGATATTCCATGTCTCACCAGACTCTAAGCTAGAGGTACTGGACTTTGAGGGAGTGTAGTAGGAGTGACCACTCCTCTCCGATGCAGGGAGTTCAGACGAAAAGACCCACCTTCACTTGTTAGCGTGGAAATTCATATACCAGGCGTATACTATACTCACAGATCAGCTGAGCCAGTGTCGAAGTCCAAGTTCAAGTTCTGGCCGCCCACAGAAACGGAGACGAGATATTCGGAGTCATACTGCTCAGGTGTTGCAGTCGCCTCGCCTTCACCAGCGCTGTACGCGGCAGTAGCAACCTGCTCTGGCACAGGCTTATTGTACTTGCTGTATGCCTGCGCAAGCGCAACAACACCTGGCTTGTATGATTTCGCCACAGACTGGTTGATGGTGAAACCCTTGCGAGTGCTGGGAGCATATGGGACAGGCTTGGCCAAAGCTAGAGAGGCCAGCAGCGAGGCGGCCACGAACGATGAGAAGGCAGGCATGATGATGGCTGGTAATTAAGGGGGAGTCTTGTGCAATGCACCTGAGTGAATGGACCAGGACACTGAGTGTCAGGAGTGCTAATGAATGGCTAATGCAATAAATGAAGAATGCTGATGGAAAGTTGGGAGACAACTGACTGTCAGTTCCATGTCTTTATACTACTGACTGGATCCACGATATCGATCTCGCGGCCGTCGATCTCCCTCACGTCCAGCTCCGAAACGTGCATTAAGGTCTTGGAGATGTTACCTTAGCCCAGAAGATTGGATGATCAAGCAAGGTCGCGAAGCTCAAAAGAATCATGGGTTGTACTGACTACTCGCCTCCTTCTCCTCACCAGGCAGTTGACAGCGCGCATCCAGGTGGGGCAGGTACTCTTGCGTCGGAGTTGTGGCATGATTCGAGAAGGTCAGACAAGACTCGCTCTGCAGGGACGTGATCAAGCCAAAACTTAGATTAGACAGTCCTACAGAGATCTGTGTCGTCCATGCAGGATTGGCGCCGTCGAAAGAACGAGGAGTTAAAAGATGGTGACCTTGCAGCTCTTCGCAGCCCGAGATTGGCCTGCTGTAAACGAGGCAAATTCTGACCACTGATACACTCGCCACCAGGAACAGCCCCGCGGTGAAGTGTGAATGCAACCCCATGTCTGTTTCGAGGCACGGTTGGCGCAAATTGAAGAAGCAGGTCTGAAAGAACGATCTGGCGCTCTGACTGGTGCCTGGCCATCGTGCTAAGATAAGCTAGTGGGCGGTGCCTGCCGATGATTGCAAGTGGATCTGGGATTTTGTCTCTTTTGGATCATCCCAATTGGGCAGGTAAATTGAGCCTCAACTTTCGGGTTTTCTGTGAAACATCAACTGAAGTCACGTCAAGCATTGGACGCTAAGCCACAAAGCTTGGCCGAACCAGTGATCGTGGTCCCGAGAGTCACGAGAAAAGTCCCGTCAGCAAGCGCGTGCTTGAGTTTCTTGAAGGTTCTTAACTCGCCGAGCCAAAGTCATTCGATACGCCCCGCATCCCTCGGTCGTCCAATGTTGACTCTGGGCTGCCGAAATTGAAGTGTGCCCACGTCTTATTAAGAGCTGAGACTTCGATTCCTTGAGTTTACAGCTGTGCTCTTACGGTGTCGGGGCTCCCGAAATCAAGCTGCCTCTTGTTGAAGGTCAACAGCACATGGTACTGTAGAACTTGGCCAGCAGAAGTTGTGTGTACTCTGATTGCATGCGGTGGCGCAATGTTCGGCATTACATAACTGCCGTAGCCTAAACCAGGTTCCTTTCTACTGGGGTTATACAGTGCTGGTACTACCCTACACTTCACATGCGATCGACATCGTGCTTTCACTTCGCTCTCCATCTCTGATCTGGCGACTTCGAGCAGTCCGTTCGGGGTCCACCAGACGCAAGCCCTGCTAGGGCGTCTGCAGCGTCACTTTCAGACCTATCAAACGACGACTGGGACCCTCCTTGGCTCCCAACCGCCTGTGTGGGGGCGAATGGATAAGGTTTCGGTGACTCTGCAAGGCTGACGTCCGAGCTTAATAAACCCGGATGTTGTTGTATCGTGGGCGAACTACGAGGTAGTGGCAGCGTCCTGTGTGGGTCGGAGCGGTCGGGTACGGCCAGCGGTGGCAGGAACAGACTACCGCTCGAAAACCCAAGTGGTATTGCTTTTGCTGGCTCAGCATAACTTCGCTGATCAAAGATACGACCCCGCCAGGAGCCTTCTGAAGTTGCAGGCGAGGGTATAACCTGGCCAGATGCAGATGATCCCACCACCCCTGATGACTGGGTTCCAAAGCCAGCAGCTGTGTTCTGCAACGGCAAGGGCTGAAAACGTCTTAGCCCATCGCCGGACACGTCAGAGAAACCGACGCCAACTGGTGGAGGTAACAGAGGAGGGGTTGCAGAGGGAGGCGTGTTCAGTGATAGAGATGCTGTGCGAACCAACGGATCTGAGTCGCTGCGGACAGTCGGTGAGTCGTCGGAAAGCGAGCTCTGACTAGAGGGCAATCCAGGCCGGTATAATTCACGTCCAGGTCGCAGACCAGAGGGCGAGTCTCCGCGAGACGAAGTGACAGGGCCTCGCGGAGGGTGAGGATTCCCAGACGGGGGGTGAGCTGACAGCGACAATTGACTCGCCAGTTGTATTGATGACGACATTGATGTTGCATATGTCGCTGAGCCTAAGGAACCTACACGCCCTTCATGGCCAGGAAGGAGTGAATCTGGCTGTATTTCGGCTGACTTTGCTGACGGGCTTCCACCGCTAGATTCGGGTTCTAGACGAGGGCGCTTCTGATCACCGGGCCCGCTATGCTTAGCTTTGAATTCAGCAAGATACTGTCCATATTCCTTGTATGCATCAGTCTTCTTGTACGTCGAGAACTGAATGCTGTATCGCTCCTTTGCGGCATTGGCCTGCGCCTCGTACGGCTCTTTGTCAGCTGCGTCCAGCTTCTGCCAACGTTCACCCACAAGTTTGGCAATTTGTGTGAAGCTCAGCGCTTGATCCTTCACCTCCTCGCGCACCTTATTTGAAAAAATGACATATGCTGACGGTGGCCTTTCTGGCGCATGTTCATCGGGTTTGGGATGCCTCCGATACTTGCGTTTCGTCTCCGGCCCCGTGCTGGCGCCACTGACACCGCCGGCTGAGGACGTCTGGGTGACGTCAGTCACTCGCGTGCCATCAGGTGAATTTTCATAAGAAGTGGCCGCTACAATGCGTTCAAATGGTATGCCCCGGTGCTCGGCGATGGCACGCTGGAGTTTCTAACCCTGTCAGTCAATTCGGCAGCCTGCTGTCAAAAGAGATAAATACCCTGCGATGACCAAGCTTTACATTCAATGCATCACTATCAGCAGTCAGCCTGGGAAGCTCGAGAGACGATTAGTACGGACAAATCAGTTTCTTGTATGTCCAGTAGTGTTTCCAACGTGTCAAAACCCTCGCCAATGAAGACATCGAGGTACTGCTCGAGGCCTAACCGTTCGAGATAGTCTGCGAGCTCTGTCATTCATGCAGGCTAAGTCTGGTTGCGGAAATGGTGGGTTCATGAATCGGGTCCTATCTCTGTTTCGAAACAATTGCTTGCTGAGCGCCCACATGGGATGGTAATAATCGTCCAAATCAGTGCGTTGGAGTGTCTATTCCAGCCCTGAACTCGAGGAGGCTCGTCTGTCTGCTGTCTCCTGGCCAAAAAGTTTAGGCTGGGTGCCTTTGTTGGTCGGAATGCCACCAGGTTCTTTTCAGATGATCTAATGCTGACCTATGCTGTGGAATAGGAATCTCGAGCTAGATCTGACAGACACGAGGCTGCTCTGCTCTGTTCTGAATTGTGCTTTTGCTCTGTCGTTGAGGCTGGACACATGCTATGAATGACGGAATATGTTCAAAGCAGGCTGTACCTGATTTGGCAGCACACAGTCCAGACAAGCCTCTTATTAACAGCAAGAAGGGCCTATTGGCTTCCGAACCAGCAACGATAGAGTGAAGAATCCCAAGAAGGTGTTATAGCACCAATAAACAGCAGAAGATGAAGAAAGGTATGTTGCCGAAAGATTGTGTTGCAACGCGTGTCACTAGCGAGGGAGCGTAGGAGAGCACCGTAAAATGATGCAAGGGATGCGCTCTCGCTGCGCGTCTTACAAGATGGCTTTACCAGAATGGTCAAGCTCACTTCCTGGTTCCCAGGCGTACCTGCGTGGCTGGTCTGACTGTTCGGCATTCACCCATGCAGCTTGAACGAACGTTGGATTGCGAAATTTCAACTTCCTCTCAAGCAAAATGTGTTGCGGACCCGTCACATTTGCTGTGGTCACAAGGCTGTCCTTGAATGTAAGCCATAATTTCATAATTTTCGGACATAGCGTGGATAATCGAATCACAGATCTAGTAGATTGAGGTTTCTATTGGCCCAGGGCCACCAATTCCCATTGTGATTCTCCATGGATAAATGCTAACAAGGTCGATGCCATGCAAATTCCCGATCGAGGTTGACGGGCCAAGCGTGCATGGAAATGGTCTAACGATGTCATTCCGCACTGCCGGGAATTGGTCTTGGCGCTAGGCTTCGCCTAAAGAGGGGGTTTTCGGACGCAAAGTTGGCCACACCGCAGTACTCCGTAATGGTGACGTCTGATAGTTCGTGTTCTCAGGCAAACAATCTCAAAGGGAACGGCGGGATTGTGGAATGGCGGACTGGTCAGCTCGAGGGCCTGAGAGTCGATCTTGAATGTGAAGACATTTCAGCTGCACCGCCCACACTTTTGCTAAGCGAGAAGACGAATTGTCCTTGCCCGGTAGCGGTTTTGACTAGGGGATCATCGCGCGCTTGTCTGCAGAATGGATAACCGGAAAATAATTACGCCTGGAATAAACCCCGCTGCTTGCTGACCAGGATTAGCCTGGTTGTACCCGGTCTGGTCATGTTGGGCATCTCAACGCCTCAATTAATCTCATGAACGATCTCCATCAACGGCCGTTTGCTGCCCATGGCACCAGAACAGGAAGGCTCCAGCCACGATGATGTAGCTGGCGGGGAGAACCCTACGGCGCAACAAATCACTTCAGAGATGGCCAGGGTGAGTTTTTGTGGAGAGCTCAGGGTGTCATTTTTATTCAATCGCTGATTGCGGCGATGTAGGCCTTCCAAGAATTGGCAGAGTGCGTGCTCTAAGAATGTCGATGGCAGCGGCGTATGAGAACACGACTGATTATTCAACAGAGGCGAGCGCACAGCATCTGCACTGGAGAGCCAGCTAGATGACATCGAAAGTCGCATTGAGGAGATGCTTGCTTCAGCCGAGCAGTATGTCCAGGAACAGGAGGCATTGAAATCTAACTCCCGGAGCGATAAGCCGGCCAGGCCGGCTAAATGAGGACTTTTGCCGGAGCCTCCATGCCCTCGTATTCATCAAGCAAGAACGAAGCGATAGTTCTAAGAAGGTTGGCTGGGTTCACACCCAATTCGATTACGTGCCTTATAGCCTTGATGAGAGGGCGAAAACGGGTTTATCTGATTGATGTGTCCATCATTTGTCCTCTAATTGACTGTCGAAAATGGGGTGAAAGTCGAAAGCACCCCCTACCTTCTCAACCACTCCGCGTTCTGTGATGACGCCGTCGATGAGATCTGCAGGGGTGACATCGAAGGCAGGATTCCATACTGAAATGCCAGGCGCCGCGGTACTGATGGTCTCAGAATGGGAGCCGAGGATCAAGGAGCCATCGGAAGCAAGCTTTGGGCCCTTGACTCTTGTAACCTCCTCCGCAGGCCGCTCCTCAATCACGATATGCTCACCCGAAGGTGTGGCAAGATCGATGGTCGTTCTTGGCGCAGCGACAAGGAATTTGATGCCATGATGGCGTGCTAATACGGCCAGAGAGTAAGTGCCAATCTTGTTGGCAGTATCTCCATTGGCGACGACGCGATCAGCTCCTACGACGATTGCGGCGATGTTGGCACGCTCACGATCGAGCAAAGACGCTGCCATGGAGTCTGTGACTAGCGTAGCCGGGATTTGATCGTGCACCAGCTCAAACGCGGTCAATCTCGAGCCTTGGTTATACGGCCTTGTCTCGGTGCAATATGCGTGGGACAGCAGTTGTGAAGAATGGAGGGACCTTATGACACCGAGGGCGGTGCCGTAACCTGCTGTCGCAAGGGAACTGTATCCGTCAGCGCTGCAACTCTTCAGGGACCAACCAAGCACTTCTCACCCTGTATTGCAGTGAGTCAAGACTTTCAGTTCCTGCTGTTCTCCACTACTCCGCTTCTGACCAGGGATTGTACGCTCCGCAATCCACTTTGCGCCGTGCTCACCAATGGCCTTGTTGTCAGAAACATCATCCACGAGCATGCGTTCCGCAGCCGCGATATACGCAGAAACAACGGTTTCTGGTGTGGAGTCTGGCAAGAGAGCTGCTTTCTGTGCAACGATCTTGAGCTTGCCAACAGCATCGCCCAGATTGACAGCCGTGGGCCTACTTGTCTTTAGATATTCGAGACGTTGGGAAATAAGATCTTTCGTCCTGTCTGCAGACAAAGGCAGTGTTCTATTCAAGAGCTCTCTGTTGAGTTGCACCGTGAGAGCAAGCGCAGCGACGATGGCTATTGCCGGTGCGCCACGCACTTGCATTTTCTTGATGGCCGAAAACGCATCTTCCGTTGTTTCCACGGCAAAGTAGAACGTCTGGTGTGGAAGCAACAGTTGGTCGAGAATCTGCAGAGACGCACTCTCGGATGCTGTCGCAGGCTTGTAGGATATCGCCTGGAGAACCATGTTGAGAAAGATTTGATGGCCGGAGGCCGTCTGCTATTTGTCTAGACGTCACTGGTGCTTAGTTGTCTCCGTGGCGAGTCTTGTACAATGTACCTGTGTGTGAGTTGCCCTATTTATCGTGGATACCACGACGTGGGGCAATACAATTTTTTTTGGAGTTTTTGGCGAGTCCTGTAACTTAATAAGTTATTATTATAAAATGGCGCAATTGGCCACCGCGCGTAGGATTAGTAAGTTAGCGGTAACGATCTGTGCATTCGAGATGGCTAGACGCTGACAGCCCGATTGATGATATTCTTGAGCACTTCTTGAACCCCCTTGACATACCCCTGAAAAAAACCAAGATGAAGAGAAACGGTCTTAACCCTGTGGCACAGACGGGCTTTGCTTCAGCAGCCGCTTATGACACGAGTCGACCAAGCTATTCTGACGGGGTGGTAGACCGACTGCTTCATCAGCTCCTTGGGAGGGCGGTGCCAAGATAGTTGATCTGGCTGCAGGTACAGGAAAGCTTACGGAAGTATTGGCAGCTAGGGCCGAAAAGCTTGAAATCATCGCTGTGGAGCCTCACGATGGGATGAGAGAACAGCTGGAGAAGAAGCAGCTCAAGGGAGTGACAGTGGTAAAGGGGACAGCGGAGGACTTGACTGGTATAGAAGATAACAGTATCGCAGCTGTTACTGTTGCTCAGGTTGGTGTCTACTTTTGATTGTCCCACTCTCTCCCAACGACGCTGCAGCAAGGTCGCTGATGCTCTCACCACATGTAGGCTTTTCATTGGTGAGTTGAGTCAGCTTTGCATATGCTCTGACCGCCTAAGTCATCCTAGGTTTGCAAAAATAGATGCTCTGAAGGAGATCCATCGTGTGCTTCAGCCCACAGGTGGTCTTGGCATGGTCTGGAATATTGAAGATTGTGAGCATTTTCGATAAGACAGAAACAGAAGCAGTGAAACTGACGCTAGCAACGTAGACAATTCACCACTATCATGGAAGATCCATGAGGGCTGGGAGACTATCATGCGAGATGTGATCTGGTCATTCGATGATGCGATGCCGCGTTTCAGACATGAGAAATGGAAACAAGTCTTCGACAGCCAAAGCAGCAGTGGTGACGATCCGCTCTTCAGCTTGCCCCTTGGTGAGGGTATCGAAGAGTTTGAAACATGGCTGTCAAAGGAGGACATATGGAATCGAGTCCGAACGCTTTCACAACTTGCGATATTGGAGGGAGAGGAACTGAGGAAGGTCAGGAGGATTTTTGATCATGCTATCAATTCTGACGAGACTGTGACTGATGATCAAGGCCGCGTCGCCGTTCACGTACGGACGTATTTTGCTTGGACAAGATCGATACCGAGCAAGTCTGCCCCCTAACGATGGTGGCTAGTGGGTAGAAACTGATGCTGAGCGGGGACTGGCCAAAAGCATGATATCTCTCATGGTAGATGATGATGATGATGCTGATGTTGTTGATGCTGATGCTGATGTTGTTGATGCTGATGCTGATGCTGCTGGCGATCGCTAGGCAGTTGCCTCTGGTGAGGAGACATGGGAAGTTGTGAAGTGATGCGCGCGAATTAGAGAGCGTATACCCATCACTCACTCGAGATATAGAGGACTATTCGCGGTATGTGAGCGAGATATGGATGAAAGATGACAAAATGATTCTTACCGTTATTGCCTCTGACGAAAGCATCACCATAAGTTCGGCGCACCTGTCCATTGACGATTTCTTGACATTTCTCCAGGGCAATGTTCATGTATCCGTCCACCGATTGAAGCTCGCCCTTGTAGACGACGCCAGAATTGAGCTGTACAGTCACTGGAACGCCTATGATGGATGAAAGAAAGCTTGCCGGGTCCTTTGGGTCCTTGGAAGACGCGTGATTCTCCATCTTGATCGCACCCTTGTGGAGTGGAACGGGTATGGCTGGTGTGATGGTACTGGTTTGAAGAGGAGGAAAAGCGAGTTTAAAAGAACGTTTGTTGGGCGGGTAGCCCGGTATTTGCCTTAACCGTTTGGAGAGAAGAGAAAACATCAACTTTATGTAGTCCTCCTGGCTATCATACATTCACGACGGAAGTTCTATGACAAACGCGCAGCGCCATTGATATTGAGACTTATACTATGGAACGTGTATTGAGGCAATGACGGCCAAGAAACCGCTCTTCAACCGGCCGGCCTGGGCCTCGTCGGGAAAGAGCACTGCATCGACCACGACATCCAGCAGCGTGGTAGAGGAGGCGCTTTTCGGAAGACAGCGCATCTATGAGGATATCATAGCGCTTGAACAGACAGAGAAACAGGAGAAAGAGCGAAGAGCGAAGGAGAAGGCCGCAGCCGCAGAGAGGGAAGCGCACGGCCACGGGCCGCCGCTGAAGAAGCGAAGAGTCTCTGGTGATGCAGAAGGGAAAGAGAAAGAGAAAGAGAAAGAAAAAGCACACGAGATAACATCGACGCCCGGCCCCGAGGACGTCGAACTCAGGCCATCAACCCGAAGCACTCCTCGGAAAGAGAAACTGGTGACTGGTCTTGAGGAGACGAGTGGCAAGAGACAAGGTCCTAAAGCGAAATCAGATGCAGTGGTGATCAGTCTGGAAGACGATGATGTCCCTGAAGATGTAGTCTGCACCATGGCGAAGTCAAAGTGGCCACCCAAGACAACCAAGAACACCTCGGCTGGCAAGATAGAAACAGACAAAGATGCCGAGCTGTTCGAATCCGACGACGACGACGACGAAGACGATCCTTATCTGCAAGAGCTCAAAGCAAAAGCACGCGAAAAACAGCAACTAGAGAAACTGGGCCTCGTCGAGGCCGACAAGCCCAAAGCAGCAAGCGCAACGGCTCCGAGTCGACCTTGTCCAGGCCATGATCCTGATCCCGACCCTGGCACTGGGCCTTCTCCAGCCATAACCGTCTTGCCTCTCAAGGAGAAGGAGACCAAGCCAGCACAAGCTACTGTCACACCACTCTCACCGCCCTCGGTCCCTGCTCCCCCTGGCCCCGCACCCGACGACCCCGAAGTATCGATCTACATCAACCCACTCATCCCCAACACCAAGGCCCTCATTGTCGGCCGCAAAGCCTCTCAACCGCTGGAACCAGTCAAAACATTCTGGTGCAAGAAACAAAACCTCTCCGACGCCGAAGCCGCACGCGTCTTCTTCATCTGGCGGGACATGAAACTGTACAACTCGTCAACGATGCAGCATATTCTGGCGCGGCTGCAAAAGGAGCGCAAACCGGGCCAGAAGGAGAGCGAGGGAAAAATCGTGCTGGAAGCAGTGACGCAGGAAATCTACGATTTGAAAAGGGACGAGCAGGCGGCAAAGAAAGAAACGGCTGCCGCTTCTTCTTTTTCTCATTTATCTGGCGGCGTCAGAACAGAGGAGAGAGAGGAGGAAAGGGTGGGACAGCCGGGCGGTGTTGCTCTTTCAGAGGCAAAGCCCCCAGCAGTGGCATGTACGAAATTCGTCATCAAACTGGCAAGCAAGGAATACGGCGAACTGCCGATCCGGATCCGACCGGAGAGCACGGTTCGCAAGATTGCGATGGCGTTTGTGCAGCAGATGGTAGCACCGCAGGAGGGTGCGACGAACAACAAAGACGCGTATTTGATCTTTGATGGTGACAGGCTGGAGAATGAGCAGACGGCGGAGGAGGTCGGGTTAGAGGAAGGTGATGTTGTCGAGGTGCAGTTTCGATGATGTATATACGGGATCGGTGCCTGTGTGCCGAATGCGCTTTTACCATCGCGCATGTGGTGGCTCATCGCTCAGCGAAACACTGTTCCCAACTTACTATTGGTTCCGACTACAACGATTAGGATTGTCATTGGGGATGAAAATATCTCTTGGACAACTGATGCTGTTTGGTTGGCTTCCATGAGGCCTGAAAAGTTCTTTTCTACACCCATTAAATCTAAGTTTGCCTTTTTCACTCTAATGATTCGCGCGAGATGCCTTACTTCCCCTCCTTCCCTCCCTGTTCCTGCTTTTCGCTGCTTCTGCCTAGGAAGGCTCCCTCCGTGTCGTGTGTTGGATTCAGTATCTGCTGGTTCCTCGAACAGGGCCTAGCTTCTGCTGAGTGGTCTGGCGAAATCTTGATTTGAACGTGTCCATCACTCCGTCATATGCTGTGCTCTTGTCAGTTCCCGGGCCCCTGTATACGAAAAACTGTGGCGCAATTTGGGACGCTCCACCGTGTGATTTTTGCCACCCCTCCGCGGAACGTGGCTAGCTGGCTTGAGCCCTTGAGTTGTGTCTACTGTGGTTTGGCCACGAGGCCGTGTAGTTCGCTCTTGCGATCTCGCTGTGTAGGAAGCTATAGGGCTCTTGTTGCTGCTGAAGATGACTTGTGACGGAGGTTGATCGTCAGTTCGAGAACGCTTCAGCGGCAAAGATGCAGACTCATCCAAGTCAGCGGCCCTACCTTTCTACTTCGCTTACGCCTTCGCATCGATCGAGATAGAGACGATTCGCTGGGTCTCAAAGTGAGAGCCTCACTTGCTTGTGCTGCCTCGTCTGCGTCATTCGTGTTCTGGTCTTCATTTATTGCTGCTCTGTTCAGTCGATCATCTACATCCTCCTCTGCTTGTGCTTCCGGACCATCTTGCAGCTCTTTATTCATGCTGTTCTCACTTGCCACGGGGGGCCAAAAGTTCGATCGAGATATTGAAGCTGCCTCATAACATTTTCACTATTCCAAGATGAAGCGCACTCTTCCGATATGCCCAGCGTGTCGTTTAAAGTCCGTGATTCTTCTTCATCAGGCTCTTCGTGCATCTATATCTGTCCAGGAATGTCACCCCATTTGGGGTTCCAGATCTTTTGCTCAATCTAGATACTATTACCGTTCTTGTACGCTTCTCGGTCAAAGTCGACGACACTGCCAAATAGTTTGTCTTCAAGCCACTTTACGCTCCTTGGAGACTTGGTAGACAAACTGATTAATTATTTGGGCGAGATGACGCAGATTTTCCGTTAGTGTGCAGCTTGCTTCTCTGCAGAGACTGTTGAAGTTCTCTGAGTGTGTTCTGGCTTTTTCGACACACATCGTCCAAATATACGGTAATCGTGGCTGGAGTGGTGAAGACGACGTTTGCGCCGCAAGTGGAAGGCGGTGAGGATGACCAAGCGCGCTTTACTCTACAAGGCAACTGACAGTCGAGATTATGCTTGGCAAAATTGCTACATTTGCACACAATTTTTCTTAGCTTTGTAGATCGGATTTTCTGCATACCACGCGCATACCACGCACACACCAGACGAGAGGAGAATATTGATTGCCTCCCGCCAGGAAAAAAATGGGCTTAGCCGAACGGCGCAAACGGGTGAAAATCTCGCACGACCCGCGCAACCTGCAATGGCTATCGGGAGCCTCAGACACAAGCGCATCCTTCGGCAAGCGGCTCATGCAGCAACAGGGCTGGCACCAGGGCCAAGCACTGGGTGCGCGGCCGGAAAACGGTAGCGGATTACATGAGCTGGACGCACAACGGCTGGCGGCGGCCAAAGTGGGGGTGGTCATCAAAGACGACACACTCGGGCTGGGGGCGCAGCTGCGGAGCAAAGACGTGGCGCACCAGAAGACGGGGCTGGATGCGTTCCAGGGCTTGTTGGGCCGCTTGAATGCGAAGGGAGAGGAGGAGTTGAAAGAGGTGGAGAGGAAGGAAGAGGATAAGAAACTGGAGATGTATGCGAGAGGCAGGTGGGGTGGGGTGGTGTTTGTCCGCGGTGGGGTCTTGGCGCCCCATGGCGAGGAGTTTGAGAGGGAGCAGCAACAGCAGCAGCAGCAACAACAGCAGCAGCAGCAGGTGGACAATAACAAGAAGGAGTGGAAGAAGAAGAGTAAAGAGGAGAAAAAGAAGAAGAAAGCAGTTCAGATCAAGGTCTCACTGTCCCGGCAGGTGTCTGTAGCTGCGCCAGACGAGCCGAAAACGTCGAGTGAAGAAGAGGAAGAAGAAGAAAAAAAGGAAGAAAATGCATCGGCGGCAGGTCAAGGAAGTAAGAAGATGAAGAAGACGGAGAAGACGGAGAAGACGGAGAAGACGGAGAAGACGGAGAAGACGGAGAAGACGGAGAAGACAGAGAAGACAGAGAAGACAGAGAAGACAGAGAAGACAGAGAAGACCGAGAAGGAGAAGAAGCGACGGCGGCCGTCAACAGCAGCGGTTCAAGAGCCGGCTGCCGCTGCTGCTGCTGTCAAGAAGCAGGTGGCTCAGCTCAGCAATGGCAGACACATCCTGCGCGGGCGAAACATCGAGGCAAAACGAAAGGCGTTTTCGGATACCAAAGGACTGGACGCTATTTTCATGAGGACGACAACAGCTACAAGATGATCCTGATAGAAGGAAAACAAAGAAAGATTACCGAATTGTGATATGGTGAATAGACATAAAGCAGAACTATCCCATCTAAGAATACTTTTTGTGAGCGCGGCCCAACGCTCTCAGATATATTATCCAATGCATAATATATCGGCAAATGGTGACAGATGATAATGGGTGATTTTTCAATCAGGGCCAGAAAAATCAAAGCGGTGGTATCCCGACTCTTCCAAGGATGCATCTGCTTACTGTGAGTCCTGTTGAGGCAGGTACCTTGAACTAACATCGTCAGCAAACAGGGGCATGTCACCCTTGCCGCCCATCTGCATAAACTCGTCCTCTTGGCGATTGGCAGCTGGATGAGGCTCCTTGTCAGAATTGGGATTAACAGTCTTGTCGGTATTCTTGTCCCAGATCTTGAGGTAAGTTGACGAGTTGACATCACAGCCCGACTGGCGGTTTGGATCAGCAGGTGCGAGGTCGACAACCTGGCTGACCTTGATGTTGTTGATGTCGGCGAGGAGGGTGCGCTCACGCTGGACCTTACGGCGGGAGAAATCGAGGGAGCCCATGGCGCCGGTGAGGCCATCTGTAGAGTCGGCAGGATTGATGTAACCGGCGTCGCGGGTCCAGGCGTGCTCGAGGCATTCGTCGATGGTCAGGCGTTTGCTGACGTCGACAGTCAGCATGCGGTCGATCAGGTCGAGAGCTGGATCTCCAACGGGGTCCCAGTAGGGCGAGGGATAGTCGAAGCGACCCATTTTGATCTGCTGTGCCATGGAGTAGGGATTGTCACGAGTACACAATTCCTCAGAGAAGGGAGGAAAACCACAGAGGCAGATATACAAGACTACGCCAAGGGACCAGATATCAACGGCTTTGGTGTATTTGCGGTGCTTGGTGTTTTGGAGAATTTCGGGTGCGACATCTGTCAGGGTCAGCATTCGGTTAGCCATCGAGCGTGTGCAGCGTGCTTACAGCTCGGCGTGCCACACAGAGTGGTTGTGAAAGACTCCTCGCCAATGATCTTGGCAAGGCCAAAATCGGCCAACTTGACGGACAAGTTCTTGTCCGTCAAAAGAACGTTCTCTGGTTTGATGTCGCGGTGAACGATGTTGCGTTCGTGCAAATACTTGGTGCCTTGAAACAGTTGGATGAAGACCTTGCGGGTCTCGGCTTCGGACAGCTTCTGCTTGGTCACGATCCAATTGAACAATTCTCCTTCGGCCGCGAGCTCCAGGACCAGATAGACACCGTCGTGCTCGTCAAAAGTGTCCTTGAGACAAAGCACGTTGGGATGGCTGACGCTCATGAGCACGGCAATCTCCTGCTGCAGTCCTTCGGTTTGGGACCGTTGCGACTCGCCCAAGCGCTTCTCGAATTTCTTGACGGCAAACTTGAAGCCGGACGAGCGCTGGACGCAGAGGTAGACCGTTGCAAAGTGGCCCTTGCCCAGCTGTTGAAGAATGCGATACTGAGAGTGGAAGCCCGACGCATTCCGCTTGCTGGGGTAGCGGAAGACAAAGCGGGCCTGGTCGAGGATGGTGATCTCATCGCCGTCTTCGAGATCTCTGCGCTTATTGCGGCCTAGGATCTGTTCGTTGATAAAAGTGCCGTTGCTGGAGAGGTCTTCGAGCATTGCCACCGTGCGGCTGTCGCGGCTTTCATTGAAAATCAGGCAATGCCGGTTGGAGACGGTGGCGATGTCGACAATGATATCGCATTCCGGGTGTCGGCCAATGAGATAGCCGCTTGAAGGGGAACCAAGGGCCAGTTGGTCCTTTTCATAGGCCTCTTCGGCCTTGACGAGATCGTCCACCTTCTTGTGCCTCTTGCTCTTGACTGTGTGGCGGCTGACCTCGAGAGGCTTGGCAGGCGCGGGACAGAAGGAGCGGTGCTTCATGGCCAGTTTGTGTTTTTGGTCGGAGCTCATTGAAAACAGATAGCCCCATGTGGCGTCGTCGTCGTCGTCCAGATCCTGTTCGACCTTGCGCGGCGGGTACACGAACTGAGACAACGGCTGGGTGTCTGTGGGAGGCGAGGACAGCTGCTGGGAGGATATGGGTGTGACTGCTCGTTTCTGGCTGGTTCCATAGGTGGCAGGAGAGTTGGTCTGGTCTTTGCTGAGCTCTGTGGCCGTCGAGTGCTGGTTCGTCAACGGAGAGGGCAGATAGGACTTCTTGACTGGCTGTGGAGCGGCCTCATTCTGCGATTGAGAGGAGATCCGCTCCGACCGCCGCGGCTTTTTGCTTTCTTGGCCGTCTGCCGTGCCCTTCTAGTGGACTGTCAATTGGCGTTGCAGGCAGCGAGAGGGCTGGTCTGCACATACGCGTCCCCGTTTCAGACTGCTCTTCTCTGACTTGGGGCCCATTGCCTATGGTCTGACTGCAACAGCAGTCCGTGGATGGCGGTCAAGACGAGCTGGAAAGCAGAGTGCAGGTACGTAGCGTGAAGGCTATGAAGCCGTTGGGAGGAGACGGACAGACGGGAGGAGAGGGTTAGACAGGAGAGAAGGAACAGACAGGAGGGAAGGAACGGACTGGAGGGAAGGAGCGGACAGGAGGGAAGGAACAGACGGGAGGGAAGGAACAGACAACAGGGCAGTGTCAGGCAGTGACAGACAGGAGGGAAGAGAAGCAGTGGCAGGCGTCACTGGAAGTTCATGATGAGCCTATCTTGGGGCCTGTGGTCAGCGTGAGGCGCGTTGATCAACACACCACTGTTCCTTGGGGGCTGTTCTGCGCCCACACGCTGCTGCCACGCGCTGCTGTCCACGATTTGCAGCCGCCAAGCCCGCAGCCGGACTTCATATCCGACACGCATCTGCACGTGCATGTGGCTGAGTCAGCAGATATCACGCTAACTACTTGTAGCACGGGCGATCGACCGCACAGTTGATGGGGCTGAAGGCTGGAGGCTGGATACTGGATGGTATGCGGCATGCGGCTGCAGCGATGGAGACTTAATTAGTCAGTAGTTGCAGCGCTGCCCTCAATTCGAGCCCGGCCCGCATGTCCCAGCATCGAGAGGCTCTGAGTGCAGGGGGACCGTCGATCCCAGCCGAGGTCCCAAGCTTCCCCTGGGGCCCCGAGCCGGCCGACGGCACAGGCAGCGCGCTCCAGATGTGGAAATCTGAATATTCGATCGTCGTCATCTCAATGGACCAGTCACTTACCGAGAGAGCGGCATCTTGACATGTGCACAGCCAAATGACACGGCGGGGCCCCATGGTCTGTGGCCGGGGAAGGGGGAAAGTAGGACTGTGCTATATCCTGGGCCCTGTCCTGTCCTGTATCCTGTCCTGCATCCCTGTGATGCTTTCACTCTGTACCGTGTATCCTGCTGCTACTCCACGCGTCGGATCCACCGGCCACTATGCCGCTCGAAGTGGTCGACTTCCCTGCTGACCAGACGAGGCTGGAGTACGGCGCACGTGAGGAGCCAACCGCGATCTCGACGACCGGCCGCCAACTGGCTATCGACCAGACCGTGGCTGCCGAGCAGAGTGTCGAACACACCGTGACCGTTGACCAGAGCATTGAGCGGACCGTCACCGCCAGCTCGGTCCTACTGCCGCCCTCGCCTCGCACGCCTCGTGGCCCCGAAGCTGCCGTAGCCGTCACCCATGGCGTCCCCCGTGTTCTCACCACGCCACGTCTAGGACCTGGACCTGAACCTCTCAGCATGAGCGGCCGTGGCCATTCACTGCGGCGTCAGGCCTTTACCAAACTGGCGTCGCTGTCGCTACGCTCGCTGCCGCTACCGCCGCCATCATCGTCCGCCGACGCCGACATCGACGTCAACACAGCCGGTTCGGCCCTGGACAAGCTCAGCCAAGGCCTCGCACCACCCAAGGACCCCCCCAGTTACGTCGATGGCGCCCAGCACGCGCTCTCACCGGCCGCTCGCGTGCCAATGGCGATCCGCGAGCTCGAAATTCTGCTGGCCCTGTGCTCGACGGCGCCAAGGATTCAGCGGCTGGCCGAGGCGGTCCAGCTGGTGACCCAACTGTCGGCCTATCTGCCCGAGGCCGCTAGCCGGCGCTACGGCCCATCGCCCTATTTGGCAGACATCAAGCCATCGCCCTCGGCTGTGGTCACGTACCAGTTGACTAGCGCCCTGCTTGTCCTCGGCATCCGCTTCCCCTCAGTCAAGGCGGCAGCGGCAGCGAGCGTGCAGTCGTATCTGTCCAACTGGGCCAAGTCGGCCTCTGCACTCTCCTCTCAGCGGCTGAACGGCCAAAGCGGCCCCAGCGAGGCGGCTGCTCGCCAAGTTGCCGGCCTGGCCGTCTCTCTTGTCGGCTTCGTCGAGGCTGCAGCCGGCTACGAGCGCTTCTGGGATGTGTCCGAGCGTCTCCAGCTGATTCGTACCGTCAATGATGCGCTCTCTGACAACGTGCTCATCGCCGTTGAGACTGCCATCTCCGTGATCCGCCATTCAACCTCTGCCTCGGCCGCTACACGCGAGTGGAAGAAGTATGTGCGGCGGTATGCTGCCAAGGGTAACCCACTCAGCGCCATGCTGCTCCAGAAAGGCTTCATGCGCCTCGTCCTGGCCTGCACAGGTACGCTGCTTGGTGACCAGTACCCAGCCGGCGGTCGGGACCGAGATCGGCTTGATCAATATATTGGCAGCCACCGTGGCGATGGGGCCAGCCGCATGACCAAGGCCGGCGACCAGGTCTCGGCTGACCTGATCGACTATTTGACCACGCTCATTTCTGAGCAGATGCGCATCCTCGACGATGGCTCCGACTACCTGCAGCTCAGCTCGGCGTGGCAGCAGAGACTGGCTTTTTCTGTCAAGGCGTATGCGCTCCAGGCGTACTTGCACTGCGTCATGCTCGACGACGATATTGCCGATCCCGACCTTCTCTCCGCCTGGCTCGAAGACTCGTTGGCCAGCCGCATTCAGATGGCCGACGCCGAGCTTGCGGCCGTGGTGCTGGAGTCCTTGGCCATAGTGGCCCAGTACATACCCGAATCGGCATCCAACTACGCCAGAATCATTCTGCGTTTTATCGTCCAGGATTCGTCCAGACCGCTTGCAGTGGCCACTGCAGCTCAAAGCCTGTCGCACGTGCTGCGTTTGATGTCGCAGGACGCCGTGATCACAACGCTCTACTCTCTCGGCAACATCCTCAGCTCGCAATTCGGTGCCGAAAACACGCATCATACCATTATGCCGTCAGCAGACGTAAACGGCAGTGCCAGCCGCAGCTCTCTCCAATCGTCAACCAAAAAGGCGACGCCAAGCCTGATTTCGGTCTCCATCTCTAGTCATGAAGAGATAGCACTAGTCTGTGGCAATGTGGCCCGTGCCATCGTCGTCGTGGCCGCCAGCTGTCACAACACCAAGATTACTGCGATTGCCCAGACCATGCTGCTCCAGAAAGTGGGCCGCATCAATCTCCTGGTGGACGCGCGCATCATCGAAGAATCAGCTGCGCTTGCCATTGACGGCAAGGAGTCTGAATTCAAGGCCTTGCTCCGCTTGCATGCCAGACTGCACGAGGAAGCTGCCAAGCTGAACAACACCATCATCCTCGACGCCGTCCAGAAAGCCAGGCACTTTCTCGCGCACAACCTCGACAATCAGTCGTCCTTGTTTCGTATCTTTGTCTCTCACCTTCTCCAGGCTATCATCAGCCAGGGAGACGTTGCTGGAGGCGAGCTCAAACAATCTGCCGAAGTTGAGCAGGCTGCCAACCAAATCGGTCCCCTGTTGAACCCGCTCTCGATCCTTGCCCAACGCAGCATCAGCACACCGGCCAAAGCGTCGGTCCAAAAGGATCCGGAATTGGCTGCTATGGTGCGCGAAGCCTGGTTCAACATCGCCGGTCACGGCATCTACTTGGACTCCAAAATTGGCCTCCAACATTGGCGTGAGCTAGCCCTTCTGGCCCTGAATTCCAACCCGCTGGTCGATCAAGACCGAACCGAGTTGCTGGAATCCGATGTCGAGCTCAACACCATCCTACGACGTGGCATGAGTACCCAGCACATAGCCGACCAGAGGCGCCACTTGGCCAGCGTGATCCCAGAACGTGAGCCAGATATCAAACATCTGAGCTATCAGAAGGTCGTCTTCCTGAACGCCGTCTATCTTGTTGAGAGTCTGCGTGCGCTCTCAGCCAACTGCGTCGACGTCCTGCACTACTTTGTTGACCCCACGCTCCTCAACAGCGCGCTGGGCAGATGTCTCAGTGCGATTGCAGATGACATTGTCAAGCGATACACCCAAAAGGTCGTCCTGGCCAAAGACGAAGAATTCAGCGCCATTTACGTGTCTGGACAGCTGGCCCAGATCTTCTCCGCTTGCTGTCATCGGTCCCAGAAAATGCAGGAAGTTGCTCGTCGCTCTGCCAATACAATCATCGCCCAGGCCCCATCCACGCTCATCCAACAGCCCGCACTCTTTGCCCTGCTCGAGCTGCTTACTATCATGTGGTCAGCCTGCCTGGAAGAAGACACAGACGAGTATGAGTGGAAAGCGATTTACAGCTCGGCTCGTGCCAAGGTCACCGTCCGTCTTTCTGACGACTACTCACTCCGCAAGCTGACTCTTAACAAACTCTACACTGACGCCCGCAAGTGGGTAACCGACATCATAGCCATCGCGCCTCTGGATGTCAAGGGACTGCTGCAGACCTACCTTTCAGAGGACGATACGGCCGAGTTTGGTCAGGTTGCCTTGGGTCGCTCCTTTGCTCTCGAAATGGGAGGCCTGGTCCCAGCACACGACCAGAGGCTGGTTACAACTGAGCGAGCCAACAGTCTTAACATCAATGTCGCTTCTGACTTTGTCGCTCAATACACCTCACGACAGGAGTATAGATTTACCGGCGTGGCCCATCACGGCCCTGACCACGTGCGAGCAGTCAATCCCGTTGCTGAGATTATCCAAGATTCGGAGGCCCTGGTCGCAAAGATCCACGCCCGCACCCATTCTGATGGCCCTGTTCAGCCAACTGAGGTCAAGGATGTCTTGCGACGTGCAGCTGCACTACTATGCACCAGCAAAAGCCCGCAAACAACAATCGTGCACTACCTCGTCACCATCCCCTTCGAGCTTTTTACCAAGGACTCCATCAACCTGGCTGTCTCACTCTGGCTCGGCGTCATCCATGAGAATCCTCGCATGGAGCCTCGCATCCTCACAGAAGTAGCTCAGGCCTGGGAAAGGACGATTGATCGCAAGGTTGGAATCTTCAGTCCTCACTTCCGACATCCCGACCCCTTCTACCTCAAGGAAGAGTTTGCGCCCTCGGACAGGCTTGCTTTACACAATCAGATTCGCCATGCCCAAGACCTTATCTCGCCCCACCTCCGCGTTATTCAGTTCTTCCAGAGCCACTTCAACGCCGCCCGTCTTGGGAGTGCCAACACACAACAGACCTTCCAGAGGCTGATGGGCCGCACTCTCCGGGCTTTCATCCATGTAAATGGCCACCCGCTCCTGCGCGAGACTCAGTTTCACGTCGTTCTGTTCGGCCTGGCAATGATTCGCTATGGAACATGTTTCAATAAGACTTCGTTGTGGACGTTCAAAGACGAGATCTTGTCTGCCGGTCTGCATTGGTTCACTCTCCCTCCATCCTGGTCTTTCGGTGGCAACAGAGTGCAAGTAAAGGCCGAGGTCCAGACCATGAGAGACGTCCTCGCCGCTCTCGACGCTGCCAAGGCTATTGGAGCAAGCACCTCGGCCAATCGCAAAGATACCGATCAGAAGCAACACCTGCTCGAAGCCCTGCTCAACAGTGAAATTAGTCGTCTGAATGTATGGCTCTACCCAACCGCTCATGGCCACAACACTTCGCACCACGGACAAATTCAGAACCTGACTAGGACAGCTTGGGCAGAATCTCCGGCCCTGGCAATTCAGCTCGTGCCTAGATATACCTCGCTAGACACCATCCGCCGCGACGTGCGCTTCCTCCTGTCCAACTTCCCCCAGAAGGCTCTTGACGACCCGTATGCCGTCGATCTACTCCTTGGTGACAGTCTGGCCAGCGATCTTTCCTTCCAGCTCCGCTATTTGCTCTACTGGAGCCCGGTCGGCCCAATGCAGGCTGTTTCCTACTTCCTACCATCCTACCACAACAACCCGTTCGTGCTCCAGTACGCCATCCGAGCCTTGGAATCTCATTCGATTGATGTGACCTTCTTCTACGTCCCGCAAATCGTCCAGTGTCTGCGGTACGACGATCTGGGATACGTGGAGCGCTACATTGTCGAAACCGGTGCCTTCTCTCAACTCTTTGCTCACCAAATCATCTGGAACATGAAGGCGAATGCGTACAAAGATGACGACGGCACGATCCCGGATGATATCAAGCCTACGCTTGACAAAGCCATGGACAAGTTGATAACCAGCTTCACTGGCGAAGACAAGGCCTTCTACGAGCGCGAATTTGACTTTTTCGGCAAAGTGACCGACATCTCTGGCAAGCTCAAGCCCTACATCAAGAAATCGAAGCCGGAGAAGAAGCAAAAGATCGAAGAAGAACTGCGCAAGATTCAAGTCGATGTTGGTGTCTACCTGCCGTCCAACCCGGATGGTGTCGTTGTCGGTATCGACCGCAAATCCGGCAAGCCACTGCAGTCCCACGCCAAAGCACCCTACATGGCAACTTTCCGCATCCGCAAGCAACGTGAGCCCGGTAGTGCAGCAGCCTTGGCCTCAGCCGACACCGTGGTCATCGAGCCAGAAAAGGGAAGAAGCTCTTTGCGCGCAGTCCAGAGGCGCAGTGCTTCCTCTCGCCCCGGAAGCGTGGTGGTGGATGTCCCGCCTGCGAACAGCTACGACATCTGGCAATCGGCCATTTTCAAAGTTGGCGACGACTGCCGCCAGGATATTCTCGCCTTGCAGATGATTGCAGCATTCCGTGGCATCTTCAACTCAGTCGGCCTTGACGTCTATGTTTACCCATATCGAGTCACGGCGACGGCACCTGGCTGCGGCGTGATCGACGTGCTGCCCAACTCGATCTCGCGCGACATGATTGGCCGTGAATCGGTCAACGCACTGCACGACTATTTCATCACCAAGTACGGCGGCGAACACTCGGTGCGCTACCAGGAAGCACGATCCGAGTTCGTCAAGAGCATGGCCGCATACTCGGTCATTTCCTATCTGCTGCAGTTCAAAGACCGCCACAACGGCAACATCATGGTCGACGACAAGGGCCACATCCTGCACATCGACTTTGGCTTCTGCTTCGACGTGTCGCCCGGTGGCGTGCGCTTTGAGCGTGCGCCGTTCAAGCTGGTCGATGAAATGATTGCCGTCCTGGGCGGCAACGAGACCGCTGCCGACGGCGGCCCCAGCCAGAGTTACCGCTGGTTCCAGGAATTGACGGTCAAGGCCTTCTTGTGCTCGCGCCAGTACTACAAGCGCCTGGCCCACTTGGTCAGTCTCATGCTCGAGAGCGGCCTGCCGTGTTTCAGGCCCGAGACGATGGACAACTTCCGCAACCGATTCCGCCTTGAGCTTGGCGACCGCGAGGCCGCGCGCTTCATGCTCGACTGCATCAGCAAGAGCGAGCGTAATGTCAGCACCAAGGTCTATGACGAGTTCCAGCTGCTGACCAATGGCATTCCTTACTAAGTACAGAAGTACACTAAGCACCATACAGGAAAATAAATGTGGGGAAATTGTCTCAATAGTTTAGTTGGTACAGCAAGAGAGATCAATTTCCTTTTGGGCCGGTAAGACAAGACACTAGAGCGGGGGAAATAACATACAGTCTTTGGTTGCCTGGGATTGACTGTTAACGCGTCCTACACAATTTTTTATTCATCCGTAGGCCGACGTACCATATACAATAGATCGCCACTAATAATACTCTTGTATGACGGTCATCTCTGGATTTCTTTTCTTTTTTTCTCTCACCCCCTCCTCCCTCCTGTTCGCTCCCTATTTCATTTCACATCCTACGCAGCAGCACAACTCTACCGCCTCAACAAGCCCACAGTCGTCAACAACGACTGCACATACTCCCACACCTGCGGCAATAACTTCAATGGCTCCAGCAGCAGCGGCACCACAATGACGAAGATAAGGATGCCTTTGGGCGAATAAATTACCCGTTAGTCTTTTTCTTTTCCACTTTCACAGAAAAAAAGAAAGAAATATAAAAAGGGCGGATGATGATGGTGATGATGAGTGAACGAACCAGCTACAATAGCACCCACAGGCGACCTCGGCTTGTCCTTCTTCTTGTAGCTCGACTCCGGCTTGCCCATGCGCCGCTCCGCCGTGCTGGCGTATTTGGCGTTAGCGCGACGTTGGGTTGGCGTTTGGACCTGCAGACGGGAGGTTTTTATTAATATATTAAGAGTGTGGTGTGAGGAGAGACAAAACCAGGGTATTTAGGGTGTTTAACTGGAGGGAGGGGAGCAGGATGGGTTATACCATTTTTGGATTGTGAAAAGTGTGAGTGCGAGCGCAAGGGGGCGGCGGGATAAGTTGTTCAAGTACTGTAGAGTCGAAGGGTAACCGGAAATGAAGCACCCGGTAATAAGGGGTTGCCTGGTTATGGAGATGGGTTGCAGAATTGATATGCAGGTGTGACGAGTGACGCGAGTTGAGAGGGGCACAAAATTCAATATAACAAAAATAATATGGACGATACTGCAATCATATGAATATTTGTGAAAAGACGAACAAGGAGAGGAAGTAGTGTTCTTGACTACAGTACTTCTGTATAACCTTAAATCTGTCTTCTTGCCTGTTTATTATTATTATTAGGAGGCACGTTTCCTTCCCTCCATGGCAATGCCAAGCCGCTAATTATCCGCCAGGTGTCCACTGCCTTCGTCTTCGACCACACTGCCTCTCTCTCTGACCATGACCATGGGTGCTTTAAGGACTTGTAAGAAGAGCTCCCCCAAGCTCCTCTCATCTCCCTCTAGAGAACGTGGAAATTCTTCGTACTTGGTTATATCCACGTAAACTTCCTTTTTGCCGTATCGACATTTGTCTCTTCTCCGTCAGAGGACTTTCCGCATGGCCCTACAGTTCTACCTGCTGGTTATCAGCCCCGGGTTAACTTGGCAGCGCGAGCGAGAGCGCTAGAGGGGTACGCGACGAAAGAGGTGGAGCGAAGAGAGGGGGTAGGTTAGGCTTTGGTGGGCAACGGTAAGATGGACGTGCAGAAGCTGAATCAGAGGCCATCAGTCAGCAGACAATACCAACGGCACCGACTACTGCTTGTGGCGCAGAAGGGTATTGGGAAGATTGGGCCCTGACAATTCTAGCAAAAGCAAACGTTTGGGGATGTGAGAATGTGAGTAAAATGGACAAGACTAAGCGTCTCCTTCTAAGAAAGATCCTACACGGCATTAAAAATGGTAACTTCTCAGACGAGTGCCAATCTTGTACTCGAAGCTAGTTAGGCAATCTGAGGCAGCCTATCTTACCGAAATCATCTATCTCCCCTAACCTTCTGATCTTCCCATCCGCTTGAGCCAAAGATTCAGATCAAATTGGCCATCCGTGAGATGATCCAGATCTCCGGCATATTTGAAAGTTGATCCCTCTACCTCTTCCAAGTCTGATCCAGCTTCATTGACAAAGCGAATGAGACAGCTTCCAAGCGCATATGCCCTTGTCTCATATTGTGCAAGCCGGTCGGCATGCTGGTGTTCTTCAACCTGGAAAGCCATGCCTCGCACTTCTTCCCTGGGGTTTCCGTCTAGCAGAGCTGGATATTGGCCCCAGAGTTTGACGGAATAGCCTAATATCTTGGCTGGACGGAGTGTTGGTTTCTTGTCCCAGGACAAAATTTCTGTCAGCAATGCAGGATCCATGAGAGTGCCATAGACAAAGTACCAGCCTAGATTTGGTGCTGGAGGATGGTCACCGCAAAACTTAACATCAGACTGAAATCGATGTCCTGTTGTTAGAGCAGCCTTCCTGCTGCGTATAAAGGGCGACACCTCAGTTCTCAATCTCAATCTCAATCTAGATTGGTCTGGTTCTTCCAATTGCTTCATCGTTGGAGGCAACGGTGGGGCAGCGGGGGAATGCTCCAAATAATGATCCTCTCGGGCCATTCTTGGCTAGTGAGAAATACGCTGGTATCAAGAGTCGTTTATTGTGTACTGTACGAAGAGCGGTGATTTTGTGGCTCCTTTCGACTGCGATGGCGGGATGACTGTTGACTTCAGTAAGCTATGAGGATCAATACCTGCGGTCTCGGCAAGCCGCTTCATCTCCACGACCTCGCTTGCAGCTGACTGTGGCACTCCTCCGACAGACACGACACGGGATGGAGTCTGGCCAGTCACGCAGAGCTGTAAATTGTCTTCTTTGTCCTGGTCAGACCGAATATCCACACTAATTCGGCAAAGATATTATAGATTTGGCTAGGGGGATGACACCACAGTCTGTCTGGGTAACAGACTTGAAGGAGAAATACAAGTAGGAAAGTTCTCATGAGCCAGGTCAAATAGACTTTCTAGCGTGGGATCAGTCTAAAATTCTAATAGTATACTGGTGTTTTCCTCGATGGCCAAGCGGCTCTCGCCAAGCGTTGCTCCAACTTTGCTACAGGTCTGATTTTGCGATATGAATCCGCTAAACACAAGTACCATTAATAATTATTAATATTGACAGCCCTCAACTCTCCATAATAATAGAAGCCCTTGCACATCGCAGATTGTATGCTCACTTCCGAATGGTCAACATGACGGCACCGTCAAAACCATGGCCCCACTCGGTCTATGATCCGAACCCAACACTGGCTTCCAATGGCTGGCATGGAGATGACTGGTTCCATTCTCCAGTTTGATGAGGAGCATGTGGTCAAGGTTGCAAAAACATACCCACTGGATTTCTCTGTCGGAAATGCAAGCTTTGAAGAGGTAAAATATATGAATGAAATCAATCGCAAAACACTTGAAAACGAGATCAAAATATATAAGCGGTCGGGTCGCCATGAGGAGATTGTCTCTTGCCTTCGAACGTCTATGGTATTTAGTTGGCCTTCGCAAAACAGGCAACCTGGAGGGTTACATCCAGGCCAAGCATGAATGAACCACCAGAGCTCCTGAAAACCGAATGGATTTTATCAGACGAAATCGCCCTCCGGAATTTTCTGGTCGCGGATGGACGACTCAAACTTGCAGACTTTGGCCAGTCTTCATTATTGCCCTTGTCTACAGACATGGACACGATTTGCGAGTAGCTCACAAGTGACGTTGTGAAACTGTCCTGGTTTCTCATCGAAGGGTGAAACTCAACGGCAGCATTGATGATCTATATGAGTGAGTCATTATTCTCTTTCTGCTTACCCGATTGTGCTTCTCGCCGGCCTATTTGCGTGTGAGGTGCCTGTGAGTCCACAATTTGCTGCCCTGGGATTGACGAATTGGAGCTGACTAGTGTCGTAAGAGCCTGAGAGGAGGTAATTACTGGACCGAAGAATGCAACTGCTGCTGCCTGGATCACATAATTAATGATTGGCACAAAAGAGTGATGTGATTGGCTAGTGGTGTCGAATGTTGGTGACACATGATGAGGAATGGGACGCCGGTCGACGACGTTGTGCTCGATTTGGCAGTGCGTCAGTGTTAATTATAAAAAGTCGATCAATCGATCGATGCTGCAATATGTTCAGGTCAAGAAAACAAAGTAGACTTTCTGATCACGTGTACCGTATCTTGGCGCTTTTTAACGAGCAACCACGTGACCAGCGTTGAGGATTAACCTGCCATATTGACAAGTACGCATACATATCCAGTGCTAGAAGTGCGAATAATATTGTCCTAGAAAGGACGCCTGGCTCTGTTTGAGTGCGTCACACAGAAGCGGATGGGGTTAGTATAATTTTACAAAGGAGGAGGGCACCCGGTGAAGTAGTCGAAGTTATGCTTATGTTGCGCAAGGATGAACTGAGGTCCTAGACCAAGGCATGACATGGACAACTTCAATGAAGTGAGTCTACCACACGATCCCATTCTACTGTCTTATACAAGTAGATCTAGAACATCGTACTTCCATCGTACATATACCAGATTAGGGCTTGTTTCAATCTGCTATAAGGTGGGTGGAGAGAGCTAATGTCAGAATATAATAAATCGAAAATGCTTCCTTCAACTTAACTGCCCAAGTTCCGAGTCAGTAGTAGGCGACAAGATATTATCCATCGAGTGTTGCAGCATCGATGGCGAAAGAGGCCGATTCTTTTAACCTAGGGTACCTGCGCAATGTAGCCGCTTGGGCTCGCCGTAATTTATTACAGTACACGCTTGCTGGAAGCCAATACCAGTATTATATCAAGCTGCATCATCTCCTCCATCACCACCACCATTAATTACCAAACATGCCTCCACGAATACAACCCCTCTCTTCACACCTCTGCCTCCGACCTCGCCGCTTCATCATCTCCTCTTTCTCCACCACACCCCAGCGCCTTTCCTCCTCATCACCACAACAACAACCACACAACATCCACGCTGGAGACGCCAACGACCCGTCAACACCGCCTCGGCCATCCTTTTACCGCACACACGGCCGCGCATTTTTCAAATGCTTCACCCTAGCCTTCTTTACCTACCAACTGGTGTACTACGGCTGGCTGACGCTTGAGACGGAGTACACGCGGGACGAGATAGAACGGGAGATCCAGGCGGTGGAGGCCGAGGTCAGGTTATTGGATGACGGGCGGAGGGCGCATAGAGTTGACGGCAGCAGCAGTAGTAGTGGTAGTGGGGGATGAGAGATATAACTAAAGCGTGCCCTGTCATAACAACATGATGAAATTACCAGCACCGTGCCAAGTCAAGCTTAGACGTTAGAGACGTGTTCTAGTGCAGCTACGTACCGCAAGGACCAGCCGATATGTGTGGCCGGAGAGCGGAATACCGATACTGATACTGGTGTATCATGTTCTGTCTGTCTAGCGAGCAACTTCGCGAGCCGAGAATGGAAGAGGACGCATGGGAACGGAACGGAACGGAACGGTACAAAACGGGCACGTATAACAAAGCGACGCCAACGGACATGGGCATGGACCATGACACAGGCATGGACGTGGTCATAAGTTAATGGCGCCGCCACACATATGAGTATATATCTTATATCGCTCACACTAGATGACAGCAAGATTTCTCTCTGTACTTCTAATTGGAAATTATACGGATTAAAGTCGAGCGCCTGATTATGAATTCAATAGCCTATCGAATGCGTGTACATCTGTACGCGTGTGGTACGCATGTAAAACAAAGTGAACCGTACACCATTCCCAAGCACCGTGTCGCTTGCTTAATCGCAGAAGAACATCATCAATTTCTCTAGCAGACACTTACCAAGTCAGTGGATATTGGTCGACTGGTTGCTGTTCTTGTACACGCCGCCATTGACGCGCAGACTGACACCCACAGCAACACCCACGACCATGCCCGTCAACAACAAGCCAATCAGCAACTTGATCAACAGCCGCTGCCACGCTGGCAGACTCTTCCACCTGCTGACCCTCTTCTTCGTCAAGCACTGGGACTGCCGGTTGCGTCTGGCCCACAGCCGCGCCTTGCCCGACTCCGAGCTGGATCTCTTCTCCAGCGTAGTGCCTGTGATTGAGGACGTGAGGTCTTCGTCTATCTGCTGGGCCTCGAGGTCTTTGACGGTGACACTACTGCCGCTGCCGCTGCCGCCACCTGCCGCCGCCACCGCCCACACCTTGGGGTCGGAACAGTCGCCAGGCGAGTCGTGGTTGTAGAGGTAGAAGGGTGACGTGATCTTTGCGTTGGCACACGGGTCGAACTCGGACCATGACGATGGCAGTGATGGTGAGCCAGAGGATTCGAGTCGCTGCTGTGCTTGGTGCTGATTTTCTGCCTGTCCATCTAGAGATACTTTGTTGGAATTGGCTGGGCTGCTGGCGGCAGCGGTGGTGGTGGCCATGTTGAAGAACAGTTGACAGATCCAAAAAGAGATAGATAAAAAGAGTCAGGAGGCGTGGTTGGGCTGGGCTGCTATCGACGGTAACAGTTCAATGGTAGAGAAGATAGTTCCAACTGAATAGATCCCCCCTGGTACTAGTGCTGGTGCGGGTGCTGGAGCTGATTCTGCCGTCGGACTGATGATTGTGCATTCTAGCAAGTTATGGGGCTCATGGTGGAGGTGGGAAGTGAAAATCGGTTGCCGCTGCCACTCCTGCTCGCTCTGCCGCCGTTGCTGCCGTTGGTAATGGTTGCTGTGATTGCACCAGCTACAGCAGGCACACAGGATAAATAATACAACCACAAGAAGAGTTGAGATTGTCGGCTCGCCACTTTCCCCGGCGCTGGGGGGATGGACAAAGGCAGTTGCGCGTGGTTATCAACTATCCATCTCCATTTACCGCGGGCAGCCATAGCTGGAACAGGAGGCACAACAGCCGCATTGGCACCAACCAATCTGCTCACATCTTCGCGGCTGCTGTGCGATGCCTGTCCCGCCCCGCCTCGATCCACAGTTTTCGGATCGTGTCAAGATACTGCTGTATTCATACTCTAGCTGAGATACGTTGAGGTCCAGGCCGCCCGCTGTGACAACGCTGTTGACATTTTAGATTGCCAATCCGTCCTCACCGCGGTGTGATTGGTTAGCACGGCTCCGCTGACCAGGGTAAGGTTGCTGCTAGCCATGCCTACTGCGGCCGGTTGTGGAGTCAACCCCGAAAAGCTCACAATATATCCGAACCCAAAGGTTTCAGCCACGCTTGGCTTTCCCTGGCAGATTTCAATAAAAGGAAGGCACGAGCGAACGGCAACCCCTGTGCGTGTCCGAGGAGTGAAGGTCAAGAGATCTCGTCATCTCGGCATTGGCCAAGTCTGCACAGCAACTACTGATAATGTGGTATGAGAGATAAGCTACCTAAGTCCGGCTTTTTACAGAGTATATATATAGTATCTTGAGACGATCACTTATCCTCCCGGCCGGACTCCTCCTACCTAGTTCGTGACTACTGTATCTTGATCAAGTCTGAAGAAATCCTCGCGGATGATATGGCTCTTGTCGCACATCCCTCGGAATATACCGCGCTGGTCAAACAGCTTCACAGGGGTACCAAGTTCGGCAATCTCGCCCCTGTCCATCACGCAGATCCTGTCGTAATTGATGATAGTCTTCAACCGATGAGCAATGCATAGCACCGTCTTACCCGCAAAGCCACTCCGCATCGTCTGTTGGATCTTCTCATCGGTCTCAAAGTCGACCGACGATGTTGCTTCATCACAAACAATGATTTGGGAGTTTCGAACCAGCGCCCGCGCCAGTGCCATGAGCTGTCGTTGCCCCAGTGAGAAGTTGAGTCCCTCTTCCTCCACCGCGCTGTCCAGGTGGATGCGGCTTGCCACAGGCGTGTTCAGTGCCGTTGTCGACGTGTGTCCAGTGTAGCCGCTCGCAGGACGGTTGCCGTCCTTTTCTTTCACCAGACTCGGCTCCACTTCTGGCCCAATCAGGTGTGCTCTGCGCAGCGCCTCCCACAGTTCCAGGTCGGTATGCTCGTTGAAAGGATCCAAGTTCGACCGCACAGTGCCTCTAAACAGTGTTGGATCCTGTGGAATGATGGCCATTCGTGACCGAAGATCATACAGTCCAACAGTCGAAATGTTCACGTCATCGATCTTGATCTGGCCACCAGAAAGCTCTGTCAGCCGGAATAAGGCGGCCATGATACTGCTCTTGCCTGCTCCAGTCCGTCCTACAATTCCGATACGCTCACCGCCCCTGACATCCAAATCCAAGCCATGCAAGACAAGCGGCAGTTCGGGACGATATCGCATCTCCACCTTACTGAACGTGATCGCGCCCGCCTGTGGCCATGAGTCTGGCACCTCCTTCAGCTTCAATGGCGCCTCTTCGTCCAATTCTGTGCCATAGTAATGCAGTCGTTCGGTCGCATTCATGTTGTTTTCCACTTCTGCCAATTGTCGTACCGTGAATTGGATCATCTGCACAATCGCCAAGATGTATGACAACACCAACCCCGCGATACTTGGGTTCACATTGAACCGATCTGTAACAACCAAAATGCTGACTGTGAATACTAACAGGTTGCCGATCATGTCGAGTCGTGTCGAAAGCCACCGCTGATTCGCAAACGTGAGGTAGTAAGCGGAATTCATCTGATCGATAGCATCCCTGAGTCTCGACGTGAAGTACTTGTGCAAGCCGTACGCTCGGATTGAAGCTATGCCAGAGATCGATTCAGAAAAGCGTGCAAACACCACAGATCGCAGAACAGCCTCATGCCGCTTCATCTCTCTTGCTGACGCCCGATAGTAGTTTGTTGCAAACAAAAACAGAACAAACAATGGGCCAAGTGCCACTGCAAAGTAGTGGAAGTACGCAATGATCAGCGCGAACACTGACGTAATCATCGCCAGGGTCAGGAAGTACATCCTCATCGCGTCTGTCAGCGAGTTGTCCATCGAATCCACATCTTTTGAAAACCGGTTGGTGATCCGTCCAAGAGGCGTCGTGTCGAAGAATGACATTGGCGCCCTGAGCACTCGTGTCATCGCTCGGTGCAGCATGGTCTTGCTAGCATTCGTGCCGCTGGTCGAGAGTAAGGTCGAGAAGATGAACATTAGCAATGCCTGAGAAAGGCCGAGTCCTGCGTACGCGCCGATATATGCTCCTTCAGACAATCCGAATTTGTTGCTCACCCACCATGACAGCCACAAACTAGTGACGATGTTGGCACCCTGCGCAATAAGAAGAGACAGGATGATCAGAGGCCACATCCCCCACCATCCTGACGCTCCGATGTACGCTCGCCAGACTGTCCAACTTAATGCTTGGACTGCTCGATCTTCTTGCTGCATCAGCCCACCGGCTTTCTTCTTCTTCCTATCCTTCTCTGCTGGCCTATCTTTCGGGTCTTCTGGATTTTCAGCCCGAGCACCTGTTTGATCTTCCTGAGAAGTCGTCGCCATCAATTTCTGGAAATCGACGCTGTGTCTCATCAAATTGTCGAACGTGTCAATAGCCTGGATATTTCCCTCTTCCATCCAGATGATCCGGTCGCACCGGCTGAGCACGTGAAGCTGATGCGTAGCCAAAATTCTACACTTGTCTTTCATCAAACCACAAATCGCCTTGTCCATAATGTGTCGTCCCACGTGAGCATCGACGGCCGAGAGCGGATCATCCATCAGAACGATGTCGGCATCAAAGTAGATCGCTCGCGCGATATTGAGACGCTGCTTCTGCCCTCCAGACATCGTGATTCCCCTTTCACCTATCTCAGTCTGATCACCGAAAGGCAAGATCTCAAGATCAGGTCGTAGTGCGCAAGAATCAATCACTTCATTGTACCATTTCCAATTGTATGGCTTCCCGAAAAGGATGTTGTCTTTTAGGCTTGCGTTTTGAATCCACGCATACTGTGGGCAGTAAGCCCGGCTGGACGACATGCGAATCTTGCCACTTGTCAGTCTCATGTCACCAGCCAGAGCAGCTAGCAATGACGTCTTGCCACTTCCCACGCTACCGATCACCGCAATCAGCTCGTTCCTACCCACAGAAAAGTCAACGTCATGAAGTTTGAAAGGCTCCTGTTCGGCCTCTTCGCTCGAGCTGTCTTCCTTGGGCGATCCAGGTTCGCGATTCTGCTTCAGAACACTCTGTCTCTTTTCGTCCTTCTTCTGCTGCTTCTTGGCTTCCTTGGCGGCCATCAGCTCCTTCTTGGTCTGGAAAGTGCCGACCCCATCCTTGTCGACGGTAGCAGTTCGCTCCCATGTAAAGGAGGCATCGTCAACCTGCACAGCAGGCTCCATGTCCGGTTCCCAATTGACCTGATCTTGTTGTTCCTCCAGCAGCAAGTATTCCTGGATGCGTTTGACTGAGGTAGCTGCGTCTGTTACCTGGCCGAGAATGAGCGGCAGCAAGTTGAGAGGCATACGCAGTGAGTTGAACAATGCCAGTGAGGAAAACACTCTTGCCGGGGTAAGTCCATGATTTGATAGCGAGTATGTAATGAAGGCAAGCATTGATGCGAAAACAGGCATGGCCATCGAGACTGCGTTGATAGCATTTCTGATGGACAGCAGCACCTGGATAGCTCGAATCTCGCGGCTTCGTATCTCCTTCAGTCGATCAAGAAAGCTTGACTCCCAGCCAAAATATTTGACAAATCTGACCGAACCAAGAATTTCCTGTGTAAGCATCACACGCTGATCGGTCACTTTGTTGATTTTCCTTCTTCGAGCAAAAAGCGACTTGATGGCTTTCGCAAGCAGGGGCATGGCAATGAGAAGGAGTGCATATCCAGCAAGGGCACTGTATCCAATATTGATAATCAACACAACCAGGACCACAACGACCTGGACGGGTGCTGTCCACATAATATGGAACAGACCAGACGCCTGGTCAACACGGTAGGTGTCGGTTGACATGAGATTGATCACTTTCCCGTTGTTCCAGCCAGTGCCATCTCCAGAGATGCCAACGGCCTTGTCTGGTGTGACCCGAGGCTCACCTTTGGGGTGGAGTACCTTTGAGAGCTTTCGTGCTAAGGCTGGTCTTTTCGTAGAGTCCGGCCGATCTAGATCAATGCCATTTGAAGTCTGTTCATCGACCAAAGCCTTGCCTCCTGCTTTGGCACGGCCAGACACCCGCAGAGATTTTTCGAAAATTGCATCGATCAAGACTGCCCTCAACTGTCCGCCTACCATCATGCCGCGGTAGATGAAATGGTTTGTTGCCACGCTCTGGCAGATCTGCATAAAAGTGATGCCAATAGCAAGGCCGATGCCATTTCCAATGTGAGGGGCTTGTCTGCCCGTTTTGTCGGCGATCCATGCATCTGTCGCAAACTGGATTAGATAGCGAGTAGTGAAGGGTGAGAATACCTGGAAGAGGGCTGAGAACAGGGCGCAAGCTCCACCAAGAAGGAACTCGCCACGGACTGTATCGAACAGCGCCCATATCAGAGGGTTTCGTTCTCCGCGAGCCATTCTCTGCTTGAAAGCGCCCATCAGACGGTCGACAAGCACTTCCGATGCCCGATTCGGGTTGACGAGCCAGATGTCATTCAACTCGATTGGCCGCTGGTATCCGACTGTCATGAGCGGGTTGATCCATTGGAACGTGAGTAGACTCAAGAACCCAGCAAAATACTCGCGACAAACAGTCCGCTCAGTAGGCACAGGCGGTGGCTTGCCTTGTCGCAAAGGATCTAATCTTTGCAGCCATGATTTCTTCTCAGGTTCTCTTGGTGCGGCGATAGCAGCACTGTGATCCGATGTAGTGGTAGTGGAGAGCACCACTTTTTCCAGTGTTACATCTTCGCCTACAGAAGACTTTTCTTGAGCTTGCTGGGGAACTTCAAGGCCACGGACCGGTTTCGGTGCTTCTTCAATGTCCCTCCCTTCAATGGTCGTCTGACTCAAGCCATCCACAGAACCACGCCGCTCCTCTGGGACTGCCATCGGGACGACAGCGATCTACAAACAACGCAGTATTGGATGAAGTTTGCGAAGCGCATGGGCCATAATAGATGTGCAGATCTTTGCCATATGGTCGAGAGCTTCGATGGTCTTATCGGCAAAGGCCCCATTCCATTCCTACCAGTGTTGCTGTAATTACTGCACTCTGGACGGCGCCGAAAAATTCTCCACGCCCCCGGAATTGCATTTCACGAGGCTCAATTGGGGCGGGGGATAGCGAAGGCTGAACCTAAAAGCAATGCTTGTTCGCAAGCGTCTCCTTGAATAGACTGGTTGAGTGGGCTTTCAACGGCTTCAACCACTCAATCCCTGAGCCGGTTCAGGCTCGGATTTTAATTACTGCAGCAGACCAAACAGGCGTACGGTAAATGTAAGTTACCCGACGTCCAATTCGCTATTATTGCTATGATGGACCTAGATCTGGCGACAATTCAATAGTTGTGCTGTTGTCGTTGCCTATCCCTAAGTGGATCTTTGTACGTCTTTTCCAGCATAGGATCATGCCATCGAACACTCTCAGTTTGGCTCTTGGCGCGTGTGGGTGCTGTCATACCAGATTCGGGATCATCCCGCTCAAGTGCTCGGCCGATTGACCATCAAAACTCGCAAGCACTACCAAAACTAGAATTGTGACGTGGATATGTATCATGTGGTCAAGTTCAACTGTTTGTCTTCTAAGAGCCAGCGCCTAATGATGATGGAGCTTTGAAGCATCACATCTATCTTCACACCTTTGGCAGATGCCACTCATCAGCTCGAGCCTTATATGATACTGTCTACCTCATCTAGAAAAGCCATGGATCCTCCGCTATATCTTGCCATGTTTTTGTTAAGGAGTGGGAATACTCTCTAGTCCATCTTCTACACCTGCGCTGTCAGCCAATGCCTGACAGAGATCAGAGTCACTAGGAGAGGCGAATTCATCTGGTAAGTTAGCCATATCGACAGAACGAATGGTTTCCAGCTCTACGGATCGAATGAATTATCAGGCCTGGAACGCTAGTAGGCTGAGGAGCTTTCTAACGTCTAAAAGACGGAGAATCTCGCCAATGCCAAGCAAGATCAGGCCTTCCATGTCATATGTCTTGATGGAAAGTCTACCATTCGGTGCGCCTCTTGCGCTCTGAACGTGAGATCACCTCTTCTATTGTCCGTCTGTCTGTCTTTGGAGGAGATTCTTGAAGCTACAGATGAAACGTGGCAGATCAGTGCCAAGACCTCAAGGAATACCAAGCAGCCAATCATATCGCTTGACAGAGTGGATCGGACTAAGCCTAATCCAGTGATCGGGCCTCTTTCCTCCATTTCGTCCCACATGTCTGTCATGTGAGCTATGCATAATATCCTCTCTATCTGTTTATTTGATACGACCATCTTTCACCATCTCGCGCAGAGCTTTGATAGTGCTCTCTACCGCCACCTGCGCCCCGGCCTGCTCTTGCTCATACTTCTTCTTCAGCTCTTCGTCTTTACCCTCTAGTTCGGGGTGCTGCCACTCGAATGTATAAGTCATGTACAGATCTTCACTTCCACCTGCCCCCTGGCTGATGACATTCTGTATCCTGCTACCATTGTTCTGATGGAATTCAACCTTCATTGGGTAGAAGGCGATGCATGTCTCTGTCACTCTTCCCATTGCAGCGTTCGCGAACACGACCTCTCGAACTATTACAGGGAGATCGGTTGTTTCGCTCCGATACTCTTTGATGACGTCTGTTGCCGTTATGGCACCTCCGACGAAATCCTGACCTGCCCTGATCTTCCTCTCCAGACCAGACCATATCTGAGAACGTGTCAGGACCGGGTTCGCGCCGGAAGGATTGATGGGTGCAGTGAAGGCGACGTGATTTGCTGGAGACATTGTTTTGCAATCTTGCTGCGACTCAGCTCGTAGAGGTTTCTCAAAGTGCCGGTGGTGATACGACGAATCGAAGACTAATAAATGGTGGCGGAGTGCAAGTTGACTGATAAGTCACCACAAAGTTTCATCCAGCCAATCAGATCATTTCATTCACCTCTCAAATCGACCCGGCCGATGTCTGAGACGTTTCCCAGTTCAATATACGGTTGACGGGGCGCCAAAGGCGAATCTTCCAAACTTTCTACAGGGGCACGGCTGCGACAACGTTCAGGTAAGACAGTCTTGTCCTCTATTCATCTATAACAGATATAGATATTCAGAGTAGTCGAGCTTTATCAAGGTCCAACTCGTATGATGAGTAACAAACAGGTCGATCAATAGGGAATGATCATACAAATCGTATGAGTGCGATCAAGAGAAGACAATGAGTGAAAACCGTGACC
>QQXO01000123.1:0-64600 GCA_003709845.1 Chaetothyriales sp. CBS 134916 | reverse complement strand
TTGTCCTCCTCTTGCTGCGGTCTATAAATCAACCTGAAGTGGTTGGCAAAGATTGGGTATCACGATTTATCCAGCGCTATAAGGTGCTTGCAACTAAATTAGGACAAAATATTGATGTACAGCGTGTTAATAATGCAAATATAGATACTTTATAAGCCTAGTTTGCAAAGCTTGAGGCCTTAATAACCAAGCTTCATCTCTTATCAGCCAATTTGTATAATTATGATGAAACTGGAATTGCCCTTGGTGTCTGTACAAATACCTAGGTTATGGGAACCTCTAAGACACACAAAGCATATATTAAATAGCCCGAAAACCGTGAATAGGTATCTATAATCGAGTGTATTTCTGCAACTAGGAACAAACTGCGCCCCTTGGTCATTTTCAAAGCAAAAAGTACTCTTCAATCTGCTTAGTTTCCTGAAAAAGCACCAGATTTTCTCTATACCTACTCTGAGAATAGCTAGACTTCAAACAATATCTGTTGTAAGTGGCTAGAGTAGGTATTCCTTCTAGAAACAATACCAAAACTATCTGTACCTCGTTTACTTCTTGTTGATGGCTATGGCAGCCATTGTACTGTTGAATTCATGAAGCTTTGCTGGGAAAACCAGGTCTAGCCCTTCTATTTATACCCTTATACCTCTTATATCTGCTAGCCTTTGGATTTGTCTTGTTTTTCATTTGTTAAGAGCAAATACCGCCAGTAAATTTGTTAGGGGGCTCTAGAGGTGGAAGGCAAAGAAGAAGACGAGAGAGAGCTAACTAGTCTAGATTCCCTATATCATAGTATTGACGTACAAGACTCAAAGCTTGGAGAGTCGATAGATAACCGCAACCTCCGCGTATACTTATACCTTTCACATCGCAAGGTCGGAGTCTGCCCTTCCATAGTTCCTGACCCCAAAGGTCCTTAGTCTCGTCCAAAGGTCCCTCTGCCTTACTCCACCCTGTCGCCTCTGACCAAAGGACTATATAGCCAGCTATACAGATTATACAGGTGGCAGTTATCTTATACAGTCCCTCCAAAGGTCGCTGTGTGTAACCAAAGGTCTGTCCGAGGACCGGAGGTATTGATCTGTTGTCGGTATGATATCGGGGTTATCAGCATGACATCGGGAAGTAGGTGTCTTATCATTATTTATGACATTGCCCCCTTCCCCCTCAGGCGTTGTCCTTAATATCTAGTTCGCTACTGTTTTGTTGATCGTAATTCCTCCTGAGCCTGCTTTCTTTCCCTGAACTCTTAGATCGCCTTAACTGTATTTCGTAGGTTACTTTTAGGCTCCTATAAGTCATAGGCCTCTGAGAAACCTTTCCAGCGGATATAGAATTAGGTTTATTTCCCCCTTTTTTGTTTATCTAGGATTTATTCAATTTCTTATTGGTCTTCGCCTTCAATATCCAGGGGTTCTGGTAGCTCAACACCTTCTCTCCTATTATACTTCTCTAGTAATAATATATAAAATATTAGATTTAGCCTCTAGTACTTCTTTAGTAACTCTAGTTTATAGGTATTACTCCCTACTCTTTGGATTACCTTGAAGGGTCCTAAGAAGTGGTCCGCCAGTTTCTTCTATATATATAATATATATATATACTTTGCTGCGAGTTGTATAAGATCCCTAATCTAGGAATACTAGTCCTTCCTTTTTCTATTAGTATACTTCTTTATTACTTCTTAGGTAGTGGTAAGGGCTTCTTAGCTCACTAATTAAGCCTACTATAAGCCTTTTATTATCTCCTTTACTGCTTTGTTTTTATATATATACCCTATAGGTTCTTTATATTTGATATTGATTCATATTATTAGTATATATATATATACTACCTTAGATAGTGATTTACTAGTAGTTGTACTAATAGCTTGGTTAACTATAAATTCTATATAAGGAAGAAGTTCTACCTAGTTATCTTGTTTATAGTTAATAAAACAACGAAGGTAGTATTCTAGTGTTTAGTTTATCTATTCTGTTTACCTGTTAGTCTAGGGGTAGAATATAGTTAAGAGATATCTATAAGTAGCTAGGTAGAAGTATAGTAACTCCTAGAAACTCGAGGTAAAAACTGATCCTCTATTACTAACAATTAATTTCAGTACTCTAAACTTAGAGATGATATTCTCTGTAATTAGTATATCTACTCCTGTAGTATTAACTTCCTTGACTATAGGAATATAATATACTATCTTCAAGAATTAATTAATAATCATCAGGATTAAATTATATATAGTCCCTATTTATAGCGATAGTAGTAACCCTATAATAAAGTCTAAGGATATATTCTCCTAGGGCCCTTTCAGCACTAGTAGTAGTGATAGTAAACTATAAGGTTTATAGTATAGTACCTTTATCTATTAGTAAACATTGTATATATCTATATATATATTAATTATTTTTTGTATATAAGGCTACTAGTAGAATTTACTGATAAGTTTGAATATCTTATTATACCTGAAATACTCTCCTTACTACAGATCATTATAATTAACCCTTAGTAAATCTGATCTTGTAGCTAGGTTATTTAGTAGATAGACTACTCTATTATAATATACTAGGCCCTCCCTATTGCGGGACTATTATCCTTTGAATGATCCTCCTTCAACTATATAGTCTATATAGTCCTCCTATACTGTTCGCTAACACTAGTTATTATTTGACTATAGGTACAGGAAAAGACTTTTAAGTGAAGTAGGGATCCTGGGAATAAGTGACTCCTTAGAGACCTTATCTATTGGTGGGGGATCAACACAAGATTCCCCTATACAACTGATATTAGGTAGCTTAGATATAAGTATATACGACTCGGTATCGCCCCTCTTGTTATTTACCTGTATTAGAATGATCCTAAGGCGCTCCGCCTCAAGAGGTATTCTTGAAGTCGCCCTGATCATTATTCTAACCAACTTTCTATCAGATTAAGCCACCCTCTTCGCCGGTGTATTGCCTATATATCACTAGTATAGCTTAATTAACAGCTATAAAGGGTGTTCTTTAGTAACTTCAGATACTATGAGATCTGGCTGTCTTAATAGCCTATCCGTAGGATTCTTATTCCCTTTATAGTATTAGATCTTAAAGTTAAAGGCTATAAGATACTCTACCCAGTGGATTTATTATCCTTATAGTTACTTCCTAGTCATGAAGTTCTGTAATACCTCATAGTTAGTTAAGACTATGGTGTATTTTATAGGTGCTTTGAGGTAGTGCCGCTATTCCTTGAATACTGACATAATAGCAAGTATCTCTTGGTCTCTAGTTCTATAATTCCTCTATTCTTAAGAGAACTTCTTTAAGAAAAAGGCTACTGGTTTCTAGAGAGTATATCCCTTCCTAGGTCTATTATAGGCCTATAAGAGTACAGCTCCTATTACCTCCTTTAAAGTGTCTGTTTCTACCTATATTTGATGTTTAGGATTAAAATAGGTAAGTATAGATACTGATGAAAATCATTCTTTGAGTATTCAGAATATCTATACAGCACTAGGGGTCTACTTAAATAGCCCTTTCTTCTTTCCCTTTTATATCTCTACAAGTAAGTCTATGATAGGTATAACTACCCTTGAGTATTTTTCAATAAATCCTTGATAGAAATTTATAAACCCTAGAAATACTTGTATTTCTCTGAATAAGGTTAGTTCTAGCTATTCCTGTATAGATTTGACCCTCTTAGGGTCTATTAATACACTATCAGTACCTATTCAATATCCTAGGAATACTACCTCTTTAGTGAAGAACTTATATTTAGATATTTTTGTATAGAGTCTATACTTATATAGGTATTACAACACTTCTCGAATATATTTTATATACTCTTCGTAGATATAACTATATATAAGGATATTATCTATATACACAATACATTTCTTGTCTAATAGGCCCTTCAAAGCCTCATTAATATAGGCTTAAAAGGTGGCTAGGGTATTTATCAACCTAAAGAGTATAACAGTGTATTTGAAATAGCTGTATCTTATCCTAAATATAGTCTTCTATTGATCCTCTTTGGCGATCAGTATATAGTGATATATATCTCGCAAGTCTATCTTGGTATAGTATCTTGCTCTACTCAGCTAATCTAGGATCTCTAACAAAAGTAGCAATAGGTATTAATTCTTGATAGTAATCTAGTTCAACCCCTAATAATCAATATAGAGCCGCAGTATTCTATTAGATTTCGGTATAAACAAGATTAGAGCCCCTGCTAGTGAGGTACTAGGCTTAATCTATCTATTAGCTAGGTTAGTCTTAATATACTCCCGCAGGGTCTTAAGTTCCCGCTGACTCAAGGGGTATATTAGACCATAGGGTACTTATACCCCTGGCTTAGTTTCAATACTATACACTATCTATATATCCTACAGGAGCTTCATAGCTTCCTTTTCAGAGAATATATCGCGATAGTCATCGAATTCTGGTGGTAGTTCTGAGGTCTGGCTCTCATTAGGCTACAAGAGAAAACAGCTGGCCTTTCCCTGTTACACCGCTGATGCTATATATACAATAAATAGGGCCTTCACCTTCTTGGTTTCTTGAAGAAACTACTTAGCCTTCATTATCTTGATTTTAGGTCTCTTTAACTGATATTCCTAGGTTTTCAATTCCTAGTTAGTCAATAGATTGATTATCTTAAGCTAAGGTATCCTGAGGTATATATTATACTCCTTGATATTAGCTACCAGGAATAAATAAGAGGTTATCTATAAGATTCCTTTTGAATTAGTTATAACTGTTTTAATGGTGAGTTCTCTATATAAGGTCATAGGTAAGCTATTGATATAATTCATACTTCTTGATATCAGGATAGTTTCAAGACCTACCTCCTTCACTATATATTACAAGATGAAATTCTTATAGGTACCAGAATCAACCAAAGCATTAACTACTCTGAATCCTTCACCCGAGGGGATCTGGATATTCACCTATAGAGATCTATTCTTACTGATTTCTAAGATACCTAATACCCCTATAGTATCAGAGGTATTGATACTTATTTTTTTGCTTCTTCCTGTGTCTTGCCTATATCTAGTGTATACTTTGGGGGATTCTTGTATTTTAGGGCTATATAGCCTGTTTCCCTATACTTGAAGTAGTGGAATAGGTTACTCCCCTTTGGCTTGGTCTGTCTACTTTGTAGAGCAGAGGGGTTGTTTCCCTTCCTGTCTCTCTGGGTCTCCTCTACCCTATTACTAGGAGGATCCCTAGTTTAACCCTTTGGTTTGGACCTATCTCTAGTATTATCAGTGGAGGCCTAGGCCTGCTGCAGCTCCTTAGTAACCAGAGCCTCTGTTTTCAGAGCCTACTTATGGTATACTACTAATATAAGTACCTAGTTTTCGCTGGTGATCTCCTTATAGTCGCTTATAACTCGCGCCTGAATCTCTGACTTTATAGTGAGGAGGAATCGCCAGGTATCAAGGACCTTGCGGTCTATATCCAGAATATCTTGACTAAGTATCTTCACTTCTATGAATAGCTCCTTGTTAAGGGCTGCGCACACTTAAGGGTCTTGGCAGTCGCCAGCGATAACAAGACAGGGTGCACTAATAACAGATCATTTACTGATCCTAATAATTCAGTAAATCAACAAGACCACCACCAGCAAACCTTCTATAATGAGCAACAGAGGCCAACCAATGGGAACCTATACAACACTATACCAAGACAATTCCCTTATTATGAAAATACTTGTCACTAAGTATCCTGTAAATTCCTCACTGACTAATAACAGTAGATACCCTGTACTGAGAATGAAGGATATATATCTAGAACTGAATAACATGAGGATATATGTCTAGATTCGAGTAGAAGAGGGATATATATCAAGATAGGGATAAGGAAGGAGAGAGTATATATAATAGCTGTATTCTCCCTCAAAGGTCTCTCTTCAAGAAAACCTTCTTATACTTAGATATCACTGTTAATAGTACAATATATCCTATCATAAACCCTGATATTAGGTTTTCTTCCTATATCATTAGTTATTAAGCCAGGAAACTCTTTTGACAAATACCCTGGAAGTCCTAGAGCTATTATAATAGACTCTAATATAGATACCCTAATAGAAGATAACCAGATAACAGCAGAGATAGTTAGGGACCTCTACCACTAACTCTATCAATAACAAGATCAGATTAACCAGCTAGAGCAATAACTACACTAATTACCGGTAGCTCTAGTAACAACAAAAAGCCCTAAACCACTAAAGGCCAAAATCCCTGAGCTCTAAGAGTTCAAAGGAAAGAGGTCTGAATTCAAACCCTAGTTGACCCAGGTCAAGGCAAAACTCTCTATTAACAAACAATATGAAACAGAATCAGTACGCTTCTGGTATATATATAGTCACCTCTGAGACAGTGCCTTAGAACAGGTTAGCTCTTAGGTAAGCTCAGTAGATAGGAAACTAGAAATGACTATCAATAAGTTGATTAAGTAGCTGAAGACTATATACGACAATACTAAGGCTACCAAATAGGCTGCCAACAAACTAGCCTAGATAAAGCAAGGCAGCCGCCCTTTTCATAACTTCCTTGCCGAATTTGATCGAACCCTCCTAGATACTGGAGGTATTAACTGGACTGACACAGTAAAAATTACCTTCCTAAGTAATGGCCTCTCGCTGCCCCTCTAGACTACTATTGTGGCTACTAAGATACTAGATAACTACTGAGAATACTATGAATTCCTATAAGGTGTTAGTAATAACCTTGAGGCCCTATAAAAGAAGGATAGGGCTAGGAACTAAGCCCCTTGGACTAGAAGAAAAAATGACCCTCTAAAAGATAATATAGCTGACTAGATAGACTAGTAGCTAACAATAACAGCTAACTCGGTGGCCCCAAAGAGGGCAAAATAGCTTAGCTGAGAAGAATTCAAACGATATAGGAAGAAGAAGCACTATATCCGCTATGACTAACTAGGATATCTATCCTGGAAGTATAACCTTGGCCCTCTAGTTAGACCCTAATAAGCTAATATAGTCTGACTATACTAAGGAGATATACTAGCGGAAGAAGAAGGGATAAGTGACTCGGAAAACAAGTAGCTTCTGCTAGAAATCGTAGGTAGGAGCCTACTTAAGATAGGAGGTAAATAAAGAAGGAATTTAATAAGTTTAAGAGGAACTATATAGATAATCAACCATTCAAAGTATCTATTATTATTAATGATACAAACTTAATATTAGTTCTGATTAATAGGGGATATCTTTATTATAGAATGATTAACTCTTATACTACTAACCGCCTCTGTCTTCTATATATCCCTTATACCCCTAGAGGACTATAATCTATAGAACAAGTTTCTGTAAATTGTATAACTAAAGCTGCCTACCTTAAACTAGATATAGGTAGAAGAGTGAACGAAAGAGTGTTCCTCTATATAGTGCCCTGAATTAAAGAGTATTCTATTATCCTTAGATAATTATAGCTAGAATATAATAATACTATCTAGGATACAGGAGCTAGTATACTAACCTTCAAGGATACTGGGATAGTAGTCTATGAAGAAGGAAAATATCAGTATAATCACTGATTAGTCGGAGCTGCTGTATTCCTAGCAAGCTGCCAGAAGAAGAAGAGGAACCAAACAGCTATCTTTATAGTGAGCCTAGCTGATATTAACAAAGCCCTCTAGGAAAAAGTACCAATAGACCTAAAACAGAAGCTACCCCCTTGGGTACACGAGAAGTTTGCCTGACTCTTTAGTAAACAAGAGGCTGACAAACTACCTCCTTATCGACCAGGAATCAACCACTAGATTGAGCTAGAAAAGGACTTTAATAGATAGACTCCTAGGGCCCCCTAGGGACCACTCTACAATATATCCCGAGACAAACTATTAGTTCTAAGGAAGATACTAATTAAGTTACTAGATAAGAACTTTATTAGAGTCAGTAACTCACCAGCTACAGCCCTAGTACTATTTGTCCGAAAGCCAGGAGGAGGACTATACTTCTGCTGTGACTACCGGGCCCTCAATAAGCTCACCTGGAAGGACCGCTATCCCCTTCCACTGATCTAAGAAACCCTTAACCAGATAAGTAAAGCGAAGTGGTTCACCAAACTCGATGTTATAGCTGTATTCTACAAAATTCATATTACTGAAGGAGATGAATAACTTACTGTATTCAGAATACGCTTTGGCCTATTTAAGTAGCTAGTGACACCTTTTAGGTTAGTAAATATACCAAGTATCTTCTAACAATATATTAATAGTACTTTATAGGAATACCTAGATAACTTTGTCTCGGCCTATATAGACAATATTTTGATATTTATAGATAGGAGCCAGAAGCAGTATAGGGAGTATACCAGACTGGTATTGGAAAAATTAGAAAAGGTAGGTCTACAACTTGATATTAATAAATATGAGTTTGAAGTCAAGTCTACTAAATACCTAGGCTTCATTATTGATGCAGAACATAGATTAAGTATAGATCCAAAGAAAATAGAAGCAATCAAAGACTAGTAGGCCCCAAAGAGCGTAAAAGGAGTCATAAGCTTCCTAGGCTTTACAAACTTCTACTAACAATTTATAAAGGACTATATAAAGCTTATAATACCACTATATACCCTGACTAAAAAGGACACACCCTTTATCTGGACCCCTAAGGCTAGGGAGGTATTTAAGTTCCTGAAAGAGGCCTTCACGAAAGTACCGGTACTTACCTAGTTTGACCTAGACAGAGAGATAGTACTAGAAACAGATATATTAGGATACTATACTAATAGGATTATATCCTAATATATAGAAAAAGTCCTCCGCCCAGTGGTATTCTTCTCCAAGAAAAACAGCCTAGCCGAGTATAACTACAAAATTCACAACAAAGAGATACTGGCTATCATCAAATGCCTGGTAGAATAGGAAGCTAAGTTAAAGAGTATAGGATAGTTCACTATCCTTATAGATCATAAGAACCTCGAGTACTTTACCAGGATTCAAAAGCTCTCTGAACAACAGATATATTAGCAGCTGATCCTGAGTAAGTTCGCACCGGTAATCAAGTATAGACTAGCCTCCTAAGGACAGAAGCTAGATATACTCTCCCAACAAGAACAGGATTTACCAGTATCACAAGAGAATAATCGACTCCAACTATATACTGCTAGGCTTATCCCAAAAGGAATGATCTAGGCAAACACAATGAAGTTAAGGCCCAGGATAAGAGAAGTAGAGGGGGGCCTAATCCCCGACACACATCGCGGATCAAGCCCCTGGGCAATATATATCACAGATCAGAGTATCCAGGCAAGGAACAGCCCAGGCAGGGAGATCTATGACAGCTATCATATAGAGCGAGATATAACACCTGTCACAGATCTCCCGGTAGCAGACCCAGAACCATCACCAACAGAAGAGACCCTACAGGAACTTTAGAAGGCAGGGAAGCAAGTAGACCAGATCTTTGAAGGCCTAGTAGACTTAGTCCAAGAAGGTAAACAAACCTTTCCAACAGACCTCCAAGCACAAGTAAGGGTATCAATCACAGACTACTGAATTACCTAGGATAGATCCTTACTCTTCAGGAACAGAAGATAGGTACCAGACCACAAACCCCTGAAAACAGTGTTAATACAGGAAACCTATGATTCTACAGTCATAGAATACCCAGGGAAGAATAGGATAACAGGTATTATAAGACAATACTTCTTCTGGCCCAACATAGAAAAGGATATTCAATGATTTGTCTGTAATTACAATGTCTACGGTAGGGTCAAAGTCTGGAGGGACTGTAAACAAGGCCTACTCTATCCACTACCAGTACTACTCCAATAGTAGAGGGAGATAGCAATAGACTTCATAGGACCCCTACTAAATAGCTAAGGGAACAGCAATATCTTAGTGATCACGGATTAGCTAGGGAAAGGCCTTATACTAGAGCCTTACCGGTCCCTAGATATCAACTATATCGCCAACCTATTTATCTGAGCCTTCTACCGCTTCTATAGTCTACCGGCAGTAATCACCTCAGACTGAGGGCCCTAATTTGTTAGTGCCCTCTAGAGGCGAGTATATCAATAACTAGGTATTAATAGCGACTCTTAACAGTATACCACCCAGAGATAGATAGACAGACTAAGTAAGTAAACTCGGAAGTCAAAGTATTGCTGCGCCAATAGGTCAACTTCAAACAGGACAACTAGGCCAAGATATTACCAATAATATAACTAGTCCTCAATAGGAGAGAGTCGGCCACCACAGGCCTCTCACCCTTCTTCCTGTTATATAGTTACTACCTAGAACTATTCAAGCTATTCAATAACCTACCTAAAGAAGGGCTATCACTAAGAACACCAGCAGAAAAGGGAGATAGGATTATTACCAAAATCTAAGAGACAGTAGAATAGGCCTAGATTATAATAGCTAGAGCGCAACAGGAACAGGAGCGACAGGCAGACAAGCACCGGAAGGCCTTATCTATATACAAAGTAGGCAATAAAGTCTAGCTAGATCTCAGGAATATCAGGATAGCATAACCAAGTAAAAAGCTAAGCTTAAGAGTGTCCAAATACACAGTAACTAAAGTGATTAGACCCTATAGCTACCGCCTAGATATACCTAGAGGAATCCACAACATCTTCAATATAGACCTACTATGACCAGCATTAATAGACCTATTCCCCAGCCAAAACCAGGATAACTCCCAGCCAGAACCAATCCTGGTTAATGGCGAAGAGGAGTATTGTGTTGAGGTAATCCTGGATGAACAGATAGTATACATAAGAAGAAAGTGAAAACAACTAGAATACCTCGTTAAATAGGAAGGGTATGCTGAACCGGACTGGCAGCCTACAGAAAACATAGAAAACACTGAGGCACTAGAAACTTACCTCCACCGAAGAGGAGAAGGGGGGGTAATATTAAGGGCTACGCATACTTAAGGGTCTTAGCAGTCGCTAGCGACAACAAGACAGGGTGCACTAACAACAGATCATTTACCGATCCTAATGATTCAGTAAATCGACAAGACCACCACCGGTAAACCTTCCACAATGAGCAACAGAGGCCAACCAATGGGAACCTATGCAACACTACGCCAAGACAATTCCCTTATTATGAAAATACTCGTCACTAAGTATCCCGCAAATTCCTCACTGACTAACAACAGTAGATACCCTGTACTGAGAATGAAGGATATATGTCCAGAACTGAATAACATGAGGATACGTGTCTAGATTCGAGCAGAAGAGGGATATATATCAAGATAGGGACAAGGAAGGAGGGAGTATATATGATGGCTGCATTCTCCCTCGAAGGTCTCTCTTCAAGAAAACCTTCTTGTACTTAGACATCACTGTTGATAGTGCAATACATCCTATCACAAACCCTGACACTCCTAGATACTTTGATTTAACTTCTGAGTTTTCTGGGCTATTATTTACAAGGTATCCTTTATATAAGTCACCAGATCTATAATCTAGTCCTACAGGAAGTTTATAAATTAGTCCTATATCTTGTATTTATTGTGGTTAGCTATCTCCTAGGTAGCAGTAGTATTGCTGACCAGGGAATTACTAATAATACTGATCCGAGCTATCTAAGCATTCTCAGAATGATCCTTAATCCTTCCAAAGGTATTTCTCCAGCTAACCAGAAACTTATTAAGTTCCTTTAGGTTCTTACCGGCGAATATGAGGTTTTATCGATATTTAGTGTCTTTTTGTTATTGCTCAAAGTCCTCGTATATATTATCATCGGTACACTTGTGTTTCGTAGGAACTACTTATATACCTCCTATCTCTGAGTACTCTACTACAGGGTCCCCCTCAAGGTATTACTACAGTACTTATACTTACTCCTGTTAGTGCTTCAGACAAGCTTATTCTAACAAGTTATTTAGCTGTTGCTCCAGTATTGTAGCATTGTCGACAGACTGTGGTCTAGTCGTCATGGCTGTCTCAGCGCCTAATTAGGTAGTTAGATTTCTAGTTAAAGATATCAGAGTTAGGTTAGTTAATTCTAGTTGGCTTGTTGAGGGTTGGCTGCTCATGCTTCCGAGTTATCAACAAGTATCCCTCGAATAGATATTATGATAGCGTCGCAACACTATCGCTCTCTCTTCTTCGACAATCCAATGTCAAGCTTTGAGAATGTTAGGGGGCTCTAGAGGTAGAAGGCAAAGAAGAAGACGAGAGAGAGCTAACTAGTCTAGATTCCCTATGTTGTAGTATTGATATACAAGACTCAAAGCTTAGAGAGTCGATAGATAACCACAACCTCCGCGTATACTTATACCTTTCATATCGCAAGGTCGGAGTCTGCCCTTCTATAGTTCCTGACCCTAAAGGTCCTTGGTCTTGTCTAAAGGTCCCTCTGCCTTGCTCTACCCCGTCGCCTCTGACCAAAGGACTGTACAGCCAGCCATACGGATTGTACGGGTGGCAGTTGTCTCATATAGTCCCTCCAAAGGTCGCCGTGTGTAACCAAAGGTCCGTCCGAGGACCGGAGGTATCGATCCGTTGTCGGCATGACGTCGGGGTTGTCGGCATGACGTCGGGAAGTAGGCGTCTTGTCATCATTCATGACAAAATTGCAGATCTTGCCAGAATCAATGATGCTACACTAATTAAGAAGCTACGCTTTATATAATTCTATGAATATACATGTAATTCAGGCCTCAAATCAGAGTATATTCTAGCAGGTTGGAAAGCTAGTGGTATTCATCCCTGGCACCTATACAAGGTCCTATGATCATCCTAGGTCATTCCGAGCTTAAACGCCTATCCTACAATACCTACAGAGTCTCTATTAACTGTCAAAACAGCAGGAAATATTTATATTACAACACCTGCTAATACAAAGCAATTATAATTGCAATCCAGGACCATTTTGCGCAGCAATCCTTCTGAACAAGTAATCTGCTTACTATTTGCTAAAACAGGCAAGACATTATTAACACTATAGTTCAAAGCAGCTAAACAAGAGCTTCTGCTTGCAAAGCAAGCTAAAATTGTTGATGAATACCGTGCAAAGAAATGTAAACGGGTTGTAATAGATGTAAATGAGCAATTTGCAGGTATTGAAGAGATAGTTGCTGCGCAGGAGAAGGCTAAGCGCCTCTAAGCGGTATAGGAACAGTAAGATAGGGAAAAAGAGGCTCATAAGTAATCAGAGATCATTCTGCAGCAGCAAATGGAGCAATTCCAGCGGGTTTGGCACGCTTCAGAGCGTTTTTGACGGTGGAATTGGTATCGGCGTCGAGGTAGTGGTATAGAAATTTAGTGGTGCAATTCCAGTGTGGTGCAAATCCAGCGTGGTTAGCTTAAGGCTTGCGAGAACAGGGAATCCGATCATCGCCCATGTCCAAATAACAAGATGGTATGATAATTTGGCAGCATCTCACCCAATCACTAACTCCTGGCTGCTGCTTCGTCTCGCATTGCCCAAACTGCCCACATCCAACTTAGCTCCGATTTCCAACCTCGTTGCTCTCACTTTCACGACCGGCACCGGCTCAGTTCCTAGCAACTCTGTCCCGCGCGCATTGCAAATTCGATTGATTGCTGTACAACCGGTCGTACTACGGCGAATTCTCTTTTCTGTCTGCATCCACTAATGTGGCTGGGGACTCCATGTTGGAGCGGAGCTAAATGCAAGGGATGTTCTATAATTCTGTCGTCGTCGCTGGTGAGCTACGATTATGCCGTACGAGATACTCATCCAGCATGTTGCATAGCGGTTTCCTCGGAACGGAATCGTGCGTTGTTTGAAGCTTGCAGCTCGGCAAAATGCTTATTCGCTGACTTGCCGAGTACTTGCCAACTCCGCACAGAAACTATCATCACCTACTCAGCGGAGCTTAAAGGAAACTTTCTGAGGGATTACATCATACCGGTGACTAACGACATCTCTATTGAAGGAGTTCACCTCTGCGCAACGACAGGCTCATGTTATCCAGGAAGTGAAATGAAGCGATGAAGTTTGTTTAACCGACTCGATATAAGAGCAGTGAGGTGAGGTATAAGGGCAGGGAGTCCCTGTGCTCTGCAGAGCTTTGTTCACCAGCCAATCTTCTACCTCGGACTTCCAAGATGCTGACCACTCGCGTTCTTTGCGATCTCTTCCTGGTAACCTTGGTGGCCGCTCAAAACTACACTGAACGTTTCCGACCTCAGTATCATTTTACCTCTCCAAAGAATTGGATCAATGATCCTAATGGCCTGCTCTTCCATGACAATGAATATCACATGTTCTATCAGTACAGCCCTAATTCAACTGTCTGGAATGACATATCCTGGGGTCACGCCGTTAGCACTGACTTGACGCATTGGAAGCAATTGCCGATTGCACTCGATTCTCTGAGGGACCGGGCCGGGCCAGGGTCAGAAATGTTTTTCTCAGGAAGCGCCGTCTTCGACTCCAGCTCGGTCACCGGGTTTGGGAATTCAACCCATCGTCCTCTAATTGCAATCTACACCTCCTACTACACCGCAAATATGACTTTACCAAGCGGTAAAAAGGTCTTGGACAATCAGCAAGCGCAGTCTCTGGCTTATAGCACGGACAACGGTCTCACCTGGACTGAGGATTTTGCTAACAACCCTATCATTGAGCTCCCGCCAACTCAATATGTTGATCAGTGGCAAAACTTCCGCGATCCTTATGCATTCTGGTACGAACCAGGCCAGCATTGGGTTCTTGTTGCATCATTGGCCGACCTTCACATACTGCTCATCTACCATTCTACTAACCTCAGGGACTGGATCCAAGTGAGCCAATTCGGTCATTTCAACGACGTTGGTGGCCAATGGGAATGCCCCGGGATGTTTCCCCTTCCTGTGGACGGTGACGAGAAAAATGTTAAGTGGGTTGTACAGGTTGGCGTCAACCCTAACGGGCCATTCCCTCTAGGGTCCGGCGTGCAATATTTCATCGGTTCGTTTGATGGCACTACATTCACCGCAGATTCAGATGATGTCTATGGAACCCAAGCAGCGAACTGGGTGGACTATGGCCCTGACCACTACGCTACCACCAGCTACAACGGTCTCGCGACCTACGAGCGTATCGCAATTAGTTGGATGAATGATTGGTCCTACGGCGCCGAAATCCCAACCACCCCATGGCGAAGCGCGATGACTCTCCCCCGAAAGTATACACTCAAGACGATCAGTGAAAGGGTACGCCTCGTACAAACACCAATGGGTCTGAACGGCTTGGGGGGTGCCGCCCCTATATATCATAATACAATCAATACGACTTCGACGACCAGAATGAAGCTGCCCGTCTCTGGCAAGGCCTTGGACATCAATTTGAAATTTGCACCTGGTACAAATTCCACGGAATTTGGCCTTGATGTTCGAACGGATCACGACACTGTTCGAACAACCATCGGCTATTACTTCAACGCTGCGCAGCTATATCTGGATCGTATCGACTCGGGTAATACCACGTTCTACCCAACTTTCCGTGAAATTTACTACGCTCCCTTGGAACCAGCCGAGGATGGAACGATTTCGCTGCGAATCCTGCTCGATTGGTCATCAGTCGAGGTCTTCGGCGGGCAGGGCGAAACCGTCCTCACCGCCCAGATCTTCCCTCCAGACGATGCGACGGGCTTGACCTTGTGGTCGTTTGGCGAAACAAGCAATATCACGGTCTCTGTGAAGTCCGTCAAGTCTTCATGGACATGATCGAGTTTTATATTTTATCCCATGAACATGGGAGCATGATAGGATGGAAACCCATGTAGTGAGCGTAGAAAGGGCACTGAATCTGTCTCATCATCAGGGCAATATCACAAATGGATAGGCTGAGCAAGCAATTATGGAGGGGAAAATATGGCCAAGGGCGGCCCGCGCCAGATGGAATAGGAACTCGTATGAGGATTGCAGGCTATTGAGGGAGGAGCAGCTATATATATGAGAAAACTCTGCTCTTAGCGATCGGACTAGTCAGGCCTCCGATTATCGGCTAATTTCCCCCTGACAGCAATTGACAAAATTACAGGAATACTTCATGTGAATGAATCTAGCGGTTGATACAGTGTTCTCAACTACCCCTTTCTTTCACACAGGGCTTGGAAACAACTTAGTATACGCTGCGAAGAAGTCTGATTAAAAAAGAAGCTGCCCATTGAGGCCGAACACTATCACATTACGCGTCGAGAGAAGTAATGGATGGTGAAGATCATCTATCTATGGTGTCCTCCCAGCCTTACCATTCGTAAAGCTTGCATAGCGAACCGATGGGTCTGAGTTGGTCAAGATTGTACAGATCCAAGCGGAACATCACCATGACCTGGGCCATCAAACCCTGGTGTCTTTTTGCCCAACTTTTCAGCTTCCGCATACCGCAGAAGCCATCCAGATCGATGTCTCCTAAAAGTGTATGGTGTTGTGTGGAGTTTGCAGGTTCGGCCTCAGACACCAAACCTTGTTGACCCGGATCTTCAAAGCACTCCGGTCGGAGAGGATTGACCCCTTTGTGCTCGCTCGCAGTAAGCCGACCAACATATAATAGCTCCCGCTTCTCATCCATGCCCGTCACGCATGGGTGCCACCCCATACCATTTCTCGAACTGGTGACGGGACTGCGATCATGGAGTCGATGGAGATGATCGTGGAGCAGCACATCAAGCTTGCACTCAAGGTCGCCGGAACCAGTCCGTCTTTTTTGAGGACAGACAGAGCATTTCTGTGAGTGCAAAAGTGTGGCTCAACTGCTTACGTATGCTCGAAACAATTTGGGAGATGATTTCTGGCTGGGATATCGACTCTATTTTGCCATCTGCCACGAAGCAGTTGTACAGCTGACAAACAGTGGTCAAGAGAGACCGACAAACCTCAAAGCAAGTACACTAGGGAATACCCGTCAGTACAAGGTTATGCGGACTGAACGTCAAAGAGTGTCTCGGAATTTTCATACTCTTGTCGACTGTGATTGTTGATAGCATTCGACTATGTCGATAGCCCCCAATCCTCCAATTTTTTGATAACGTTCTTTTTATGCATGCTGAAACACTCGACGTATTCGTGTATCGAAAACTGGAACCGAGAGAAGAACCATTGTGTTTAGTCGATGGCCAGGGGGAGGTAGCCTAGCATTCTGACAATGCCTTCGCACGCACGCAAATCATCCCCTTAGAGTTTCTTATGTTGAGTATCATGGAGGAGTAGCTCGAGTTCCCCTTCGACCTTCATCTCGGGTATCGGAATACTTTCCCAACCATCTTTACTGAGATGACTGTCTCGGGTTGTAATCGGGACTGTGCCCTTTCCATCTGTCGCGGAGGTTTTAGATGTTAGTAAACAGTCGGAAAGGGAAAGCTCACGTACACTTCGGGATAAAATCATTGAAGTCAAACGGCTTAGGGTCGTAATAATTGTCGAACACCAGCAGCCACTCTGCATGCCAACCCGCCAACTCCCCAGCAACCTTATCATTGTTGGAATGACAATCAATCATACGACTAGTATGAGCAAGTGTGAAGTGCGTCTGATATATTATTATATCTATCTGATAGTACAGAGAAATTGTCTTTGGTACAAGAATAGGGGGCAGAGCTCCCATGGTCACGTGACATAGTTTAGTGACAATCTAGTGACAACTCGGAATAGCTCCATTACCATACGAGATGGCTGGATACCGTGCTGATCCAACAATCATGAGTAAGGTACTTTCTCGCTCGCTTGAGGTCTAGCTCTCCTATAATGAGCTTCCTAGACAACATGATCGCTATCTTCTTAAATGCTTGTATTGTAGTTGCTTCGGAGGAGGCATCAATCCAGAAAATGCCGTGATGCCTTTCCTTCGTGGTGCTCGATCGACAGAACCGCAATGCGACTTGGCTTTTGCCTTGCCGTCTAATGCCACAGAGGAATAGGACGACCGGACAAGTCGAGCCTCGAGGCCCCTCTCAATGTTGGCGTCAATGTCCTCTAAAACATCCGTTCGCTCGACGAAATACGAGACACCAATGGACGGAAGGTAGATGTACGTTCTAATGCCTAGTATCTCCATCCCTTCACCCTCTCTTGCCCTGGAGAAGGGAATGAAACCTCAACCCTAACCCAAAGAACCGCCGCAGTTGCAGACGCAAGCAATGATCCAACCATGATGCTCATGCTGAGATAGCTGTCTGGATGCTGGTGTGTGCTGGATTTACGAATCAATGCACCCGCCACAGGTGTTCCGACCAATGTAGCCATTCCTCTCAGCATGTACAGGATCCCGTTGACCGACGCAAAGTGTTGCACTCCGAATAGTTCGACCAGAGACGTCGGAAAGAGCGAAACATAGGCAGACGCGAAAATGCCGTACATTACAGTGAAGGCAATGAAGAAGGCTCGGCCATCAGCTTGGGTGGTAGAGAGGGAGGATGGAAGCCACAGCGCGAGAGCAGCAACAGCAGATAGTGCTGTTGTGATAAATAGCGCATTGATTCTACCCAATCGATCCGCTAAGTGACCAATGGCAATCTTTCCGATTGCGTTTGCGGCATTGCAAAGGGCGATGAAATTGGCAGAGGTTGCTTGAGAATAGCCCAGTGTCCGGGCATATGAGGCGAAAAAGAAGACTGGTGTATAGTATGCTGCTGACTGGAAGGCTGTGGAAAAAGCTTGAGCCAGAAACTTGCGTGATCGGGCAATGCGCCAGTTCACGAGAGGCACCTTGAACAAGCCGGGCGTTCCAGAAGCGTTTTCCGCTTCGATACGTCGAAGTGTGACGGGATCCCACTTGATCATATAACCTGCGAGAATGGTGAGTACAAACGAGACGCCACCGGCGAAGCGAAGGGTATTGCGAAACCCGATCGCGTTGATTAGGGCTCGCAAAGCTGGTGCCCATGCCACACCGCCGATACCAGTGCCCGAAAGCACAATGCCCATCGCCAAGCCGCGACGTGCTGAGAACCATGGTGGTGTGACAGTGACTGCGGGCATGTACAACAGACACGTGCCGACGCCGACAAGAGCTCCTTGAGCTAGTTCAAACTGCCAAATCCGTTGGCAGAACGAGGCCAGGACCAGTGCAAAGCAGAAGATACAGCCACCTGCCCAAGTGACAAGACGGGGAGGATACCGTTTGGTCCAAGCGGTTGCAAACGGGGCTCCAATTGTCATGAGTGCGATCGATATGGTTCCAATGAGATCGATCACTGCTGGAGAAGCACCGTAGAATGGCGAAGTGGGGTCATGGGACATGCTCTCGTAGAGCTCTTGAAAAACACCAAAAGCAAAGTTGATACCGCATGCCGTGAAAATGATGGTGGTTGCAGCGGCGACAATGAATATCTCTTGCCTGGACGGAGTATTAGTAGGACCAAACGGTGTAACATACAAAAGCGAGGATCTTAAGTTACACGGGGGCTCTTGGACGAGGTGGTGGCAAGAGACGACTATCAGCCACCTGCCCTTCCCTGAGTTCGACTTCTACAGTCTCAGTGGCCATTTTTGACGATGATCCCAATTCTACACCTCAACGCAGGTTTCAAGGTATTTTCTGGTGGCAATACCGTCGCTTTTGAGCGCCTCAATGCCAAGACACGGCTCCCAGAATACTTATGTAAGCAGGACACGGCTCCCTAGGGAACCGTGTCCTGGCGATCCTGAGAACCGTGTCTAGGACACGGTTCTCAAGATACTATATATAGAAAAGCCTTGGCTTTCTTGGCTGATAAACGCACAATAGTATTCCTTACCTAGGGTGAGAGTTTTGTTCGTAAATTGTATGTAAATATGGCAGACAATATAGTATCAAGTATTGAGTCCTCACCATCACAGAGCGGCGCTCTTCGCTTAGCCACGCCACAAGGATCACTGAGAGCTGACATTAGGCGCATCAAAGGCACCATTTTCATCAGGATACCTTATAGGCCAAATATACGGCGCGGCGCAGAGTCCTCCGCGATTTGGCTCCACAGCAATATATCGATGATTCTAGGCGCCAGGAGGGCACTAAGTAGATTTGTGACTATTACAATACCATTATGGCTTTTGCTACGCTGGGGGCGGTGTGTCTCAGTAGCTGGTGCTTGCTGTAGCTCTTCAAGTTGAGGTCGCCACCATTTATTGTTGACTAGATGGCTCTCATTGGTTGTGTAGAGTGATCGTGCTCAGGAAGAGTGTAGCCAGGATGTTCGGGGAGGCTTCCATGCCCAGATTGCGGCCAGGGCAAGGGCTCCAGCAGTTACTCCGAGGAGAGGTGTGAAGCGCAGAGACATCCAGTAGTGGAAGATGGTCGCCGAGATGCGGTAGGTAGGCTTTTCGTCCAGGCGGACCGACTCCAGCTCTTTGAGCAACTCGTGAGCATCAAGGAACGCGCCAGTCCAACACTTCTTAATGGTTGAACCGAGCCAGGCATCATTGGTGCTGGGGAGATTTGTTGGGAGCCTAGCGGAGCCAGCCTCATCATACAACACCTGGAATTTGATCTGTTTGCCGGTCACGATCTCGTACATAACCGCACCAAATTGTCCTAGTTCTATATCGACTAAACAGCCCTGCGTATCTACGAGTTCAGACGTCGCAAAGTCGCAGAAATAGATCGAGAGATTAGAGTCGAGAAGGAAATTGCGGCTCGTGATGTCTTCCACGAGGACGCCGCATTCATGGATGTTCATGAGAGCACGAGCCATGTCGCGCATCCACGAGAGCTGGAGTGATTGTGGTGGTCGGTAAGTTTCTAAATACCTGCGCAAGTCTCCGTTTTCCATGTAGGTAAGTGTGATCGTTGATTCCGTGCAGCTGAGATAGGGGACGACACCCCAACAGTTGTTCAAGCGTTGGTATATAGACTGCTCGCTGCGGATAGCTTCTATCTCTCCGTCAAGAGACGGAGAGCTCGCGTCACTGAAATGAAAGGGTATCTTGACCGCAGCTCCCTCGTGGAGAAAAACAAAGGCTGTACTGCCGTTACCGAGGTATTTACCACGGGCGACAGAAGCCCAGAAGGACTGCTCGTGGTGCACCTCCATGTTTGGTGTCAGCCATAAGTGGAATAAGTAGAAGAGTGTCAAGATGAATGTCAAGATGCTTCGTGGATAAGGAGCCTCGATGGCGGTCCTCCTTGGGCTTAGCGTCACCCAGCTTGAGCGCCCTGGCCCTAGCCGCAGTGTCCACTTTTTAAGAATCTACAGATCCAGTCAGGTGCGGTTAGATGGTACGGGGAAACGAAGAGCGAAGAAAGTGTTACCCAAAAAAGGTCAAGTGTAAGGCGATCCTTCGTGAGCAGTAGCAACAGGAGAATCAGATAATACTGTAATATGCCGTTGGCTTCAGCCCACCTCTTCATACAGGCCGCTCCCAGTGTTGCTACCTCGGCTTTTGTGATCACATTGGTAACCTCTGCGTTTTGCATGCTTTTGGGTCAGGCCTCAAACATGAGCCTTTGGCCTTTGTCTTTAGCCTCGAACACCAATTGTTCTGCTGGAAGCCGTAAGGCTGCCTCCGCCTTGGCTCGATGATTCATCATTGTTCTTTGGTGATGGAGCGCCACCTCGTCGCTGTCTATGCTTAGGACAATTCCCCTTCTTCGTGGAGCTTCCCTGGGAGGTAGACATGACGTTCGTACACTGGGTGCCTCTGCTGCTGGCCTCAGGGCAGAATGCAACATAGTCACGTTCGGGCTCGAATTCAGTGCAATTACCAGTCGACCGTCCCTCGCATTTGGGGTAAAAGACGGGTGTTTTCCTCATTTGCCAACACATGATGATGAGTCGAAAGGTTTAAAAAGGATCTGGGTCAGGGCAGGGCACCTGGGCTTCTGCGCCTTACATTGAGCCACTATTCTCCCAAAGTCATGTTGTTCTGGTGCCAAGTTCAGGGATTGATTTAATGGATACAGAGTCAGTTAGCTATGTTCTGGTAAACCGGTTGTCTTCTTTGTTCGTGAGAAGCGGATCGGCCACTCTGGCCACTTGGTCGCCGCCAAGGTCAGCAAATCTGCATCGAGCTCTCCCCTTTTCTGCCTGGAGTGTGCCGCTTTACGTGATGAAGCTTGATAATGATCTTCATGCTCCCTGTCGTGGCCGCCGTCTCAGGCCTATGTATGCTCTGAGACGTTCTTCCTTTGCCGGTCGCCCACCAGCCGTATCCCGACCTAATACTCGCAGTAACGCACTCAGTTGTTGTAGTGGCATCTGACGTATCTCTGCTGCAGTAGCAGGAAATCCATCGATCTCGTCGCCTGTTTCAGGATTGATGAAGGGAGCAAGAGGTTCAGTCGGGGAAGCAACATAGGTATTCTCAACGCGAGCGGCATTGTTGTGATCACTAGAATAATTAGCAGCCTATATTAATAAGTAGATAAATAATAGATACATACAGATTGCGCACTACTCGGAATCCTTGTCTAACTTCGTGGGAGAGATTGCGGGTGAGATCTTGGATGGCAGCGAGGATGACGCGGCCATTATCAATTGCAGGTAGATTCTGAAACTTCAAAGATTCCGCATGAAGAATACGGTGTGCTTCGCTGATGAGTTGGAGGTCTGGCTGATTATTGAGAGGATTTTTACCATCAGGATTTTCATTGCCAGCATTATCAGCCATTGTACCGGTACTGGAGGCTCATCTGGCAACGGTGAACAAAGGGAAAATGTAAATCAAGGCGAGGGTGAGCACAGGATGAGCAGGTAGTGAAAGCGGCAACAGCGAGGGTAGGCGCGACGCAGCGTTTACTTTTCTTAAGGTGCCAAGATCGCTGGGTCGTGCTCCAACCCCTCCATCCTCGCTTTTCAAGATACCACGCAACCACGATTGGGCGCCAGAAACGGTCCCCCTTCAGAAACGAGAGATCCATCCACGTCCTGAGCTGTAATGGGGACCTTTACTTATTAACTACCCTTGGCCATGGCCCCTCTCGGACCTAGATAGAGGGTCCCCGTGCATTTACCCATCCTGCGCCAAGAGGGAAAGAGCCTCTTTGGACCTCCATGAACTCATCTCGAGCCGCATCTCATTCATCATATCATTTACTGCATTTGAGTGATTCTGCCCATGTTTCATGTTCCGTCTGGGCGCCGAGGGAGTTGTCACCCTTTTTGCATCAAGAACTCCTCTTTCCTGCGTCTCGGGGACGGGATCACACCATCTCCCGTCGTCAGTAGGGGAAAGAAGTCGGGAGGGAAGGATCTTCCTATTGTCATTTGGAGCCAACTTGGCAATCGCCGTACTGTATCCGGTTCAAAATGAGAACCCCTTGTAACATGCCGACGTACCCCCTTCGCAAGATGACGACCCCTTTTCCACGAGCGATAAGAGCTAAAATAGGCGCAGCAATGCATGCGCACTGCTGATTAACTCGTGCAACAATTTCATGATTAGACAAACTAGGTGTGGAGTCTAGCTTGCTGTGCCACGGCTTGTGCCAAAAGCATCAACTGCACTTCACAGTCTGCCGTCTCATACTCCGTTAAGTGTGCACCGACAGCGCGGCAGGAGGGCTGACTTACATCGCACGGCGACTCGAGTCGTTTTGATGACTATCTCCTGACTCTTTCGCAAACCTGGCACGACAGCTAGAAGAGGCTATTGTGAGAAGCATCTTGGCGAGAGAGTACAAAGGGACGCACTGTCGCACGGAACCTTTTAGAGCGCTAGGTCGAGGTATGGACGGCGAACGGGATCGGCTGAGGCGGCAGGTCGTGCGGCTGGTGGAGCTTTTTGCTGGTGGGAGTAGGGAGCGCAAAAAAAGTTGGGCGCAGCACGGGTAGTCGTCTCCAGTGCGAAAGGATACTCAACCAAGAGGTGAAGGGCGCAACGGCCACTTCCCTTTCTCGCTCTCTGCGAAACCCTTCAGACTGCCCAAAGCCAAGACGCAAAAGCCCAAACTTTCCCGATCGACATCGAAGACTTCCCACCAATTGACCGATTCCACAAATTTGACCCCCACTTCGTTAGCTGCGAGATAGATTGCCGCCACTGCGATGACGTTCGGCTGATGAGTGAGATAGAGAAGCTGCGGGCTCAGCAGTGCACTGTTCAAGTGCTCAAAAACCCGTGCAGATAGCTTTTGACTACTTCCGCCGAGAGCTGTGATGTAAGTAAGAGCCAGAGCGTACGGGAGCGCGGTGTGAACATCATAGCCAATGCCGGCCAGAAGGGACGCTTCGCATTTGAAGATCTTCAGCCTCTCGCGTTCGTAGGTTCCCTCCGATACAAAATAAGTCGACGGTTCAGGATGAGTCGAGGCATTCTCTCGGACTCTGATAAACCGTAGCGGACTGGCATTCTCGCTAAGCAGATATGCGTAAACATTGACAATGCTCCGTGGGCCAACCGGTTTAAAAGAGTTCTTTGCTGCTACATAAATGGCAGCGGCGGAAAGAAGCCGAGGAGACTCATCCTCAGAAGATCTTGTGTCCGAGACAAAACTGACTTGGTGCCGCTGCAGTAGAATGACAGCAGTGGCAATGACATCCTGAGGAAGACGGAGCAGGACACCGGCAGCCTCTGTTAGAAGATATGTAGCAAAGCGGATGGAAGTCCCGATGTCTGTATCAGCAGCACAAAATCTGACAAGTTGCTGGGAGGTGACAATCGGGTTTGTGATGAGGGCAAGATCTGGGTCGATGAGGGCCGATGCCATGTTCGTACTGGTAGGAGGTACTGGAAGTCGAATTCATTGTGGAATGTATAATATCAAGTTGACAGCGGCAATCATAGCTCAAGGCTGGGCAAGGCTGTGGGCTTACAGGGACCTTTGGAAGTCAGCCACGAGCCCCGAACCCGGACACTGCTCTGACCCTCTCACCATCCCGCCCACACACGCCGCCACATCATGCCTCCCCCATCAACAATCAAGGATATCCAACCACCCGACCAGATCACTCCGATAGCTGCTAAAGGATTCCTGGCGGGTGCTGCGCGCTTTGGCGCCATATCGATCCTCGCGCATTTCGCGTTGAATCGTATACACCCAGTCTATCGTGGCTTGACCCTTCAGTTCAAGGTCTTTATCCAATTATCCGCCATGATGTTAGGTGGATGCATCTTTGCTGAGAAGAGAGTGTCTGAGTATAACGATGCGGTCAGAATGAGGAGGAGGGCGTTGCAGCGAAGTGCTCATGCGTGGAACGAAGAGCAGGAGATCAGAGCTCGCGTGGGAGCTGAGTCCGAGGCAGAACGAGCCGCACGAAGACGTTAGGTGGCTGCTGCCTACCGGTTGACTGAAACACTCACCGTCTCTACGTTCGAGACCTAATATCGGACTTGGTATTTTGGTGTCAAGGACAGATGCACTTACTCTCCTACTAACATGGCTCATTGATTCTGACGGAAGAGAGCTTCCCCGGTCTGTCTGGGCGAGTCCATACTGATTAAGACCGAGGAGAAACACAAATGAATCTTCCGATGTGCAACACCCTGTTCCAAACTACAGAGTCATTCAGTTGGCCCAGACCACAATGTGCTTCCCAATTCATGTGTCAATTGCGATCCAATATCCTAAGCCTAGGGAGTTGGAGGGATAATGTGCCTATGCACTTGATGTGCGAGTGAGCCACGACCCATTCAAACATCCTGACTCATGATGCGTGTCAGCGATGCCCAAAATTCAAGCTAAGTTTGATTCGACGACAGACAGCCGGCTCAATTGATATAGGGATGCAGAAAATGACCTTGACTGATAGTGGTCTGTACAAATCTCTTTCGCTGAAACCAGTGGCAGTCAATGCCAGCCTACAGGTAAAGTATCATATTCCTCTCGTGACAGACCACAGCAGCTCTAATATCTTCGAAGCAACCTTGATCTTCTGCTGCAATATCTCTTGCCCTCTCCCATCAAAAACTGAAGGAGACAAGATAACCTACTCTGAGTATCATATCATAATATGGATAGCACAGTACGGCGCTATGTAGTGACAAAAAAGTCCAGTGGTATTAGTCACGTGACCGTTCATCCGGATCGTTGGCCGGCCAACCATCTCTCCTTCCAAAAGTCCCACCCCAGCACATCATCACTGTCGACCCTGCTCTTTTACCCCTGCACAATTGGCAACCACACATCACTCCTACTTTCCCATATCAATCTTCTGGAAAACTACACTCCAGTGACCTCTGAGAGGAAAAGGACTGTTTTGACTCGCCTTGCAACCAGCATCAATCTACAAAACACCACGAATTCCTGAAGCAGAGACCAAGAGACTCACACAGAAATAAAAAATGTCATCAACCCAGCAGCACCAGCAGCCGCCACTTTCAGACCTCCCCACCAACACAACTACCACGACAACCCACGTCCAACGCCTGCATCCCGACATTGACGAGAAGAAAGAAAGAACAGCAGCAACGGCACCTGCAACGGCAAAATACATCTCCCCCTCCGACGCTATGATGTCCCCGACCTCGAAGAAATTGTCAGAGATCAAGGGGAGAAGATTCGGCGCGTCATCATCATCATCGGCAAGCGTGCGTGCGAGGACCATGTTTGCGCGGATGAGAGAGGGGAGAGAAAACGAGAATGCGCCCAAGGAGAAGAATGGGGAGGGCAAGTACTAACTAGTCCTAGGGCGGTAGACGGAGGGTGGGTGTTTTTATTGGAGGCAGAAAGAGATCGGAATCGGGACATTCGTTTGTTGACTTTGAAACCTTTTTGTCTTGCGGTTTTCTGGGAGTATTGTAGTACCTTCTAGTTCTCATGGATCACGGAGGATACTGGATGGATGGATGTATATGGTAGACGGGGTTCCGGATGGGGGGTTGAGGGAAGAAAGACAAAAAATCCTTATGAAATTGCTTGATATTCATATTAATTTTCTATGTCTTTTGGTATTATTGCCTGTTCCAACTCCACGCTCGCAAAAAGCAAACACAAACTGTGATTCATTGTCCAACCCCGCTTGCTTGGCTCAGTCAATCGATGTCATATTAACATGCCACATTTATGCCTTTCTCTTTATCACACCAATAGATCTAAACAGCAAACCGGCTTCTCGCCCTGAGATTTGCGCCGAAACGATATAAAGTATAAATGCCGAGTACACCACCAAAAGTCAGACCGGCCAGTAAGCTGACGCCTGGGCCGACGCCGAGATTCAAAAACATGGGCCTGCTGAAATGGATTGCGCCCGCAGCGACGGAGGAGCGGGCGAAATCGTTGCCGGCAAACAGGCTGGCAGCGTATTGCGGATAAGTGAGGGGGATGTAGATGAAGATGCACTGGAAGACGATGAAGATGCCGACAGTGAAGATGACAATGCCGATGGTGGGGACGATCCAGTGGATCTTGGGCGAGTTGAAGCCAGTCCAGGCGAAGAGGAAGAGGCCGATGGGCAGGAGGAAGGACGCGAAGAGGGCCGGCACGAGACGGCGTTCCGGGGTGCCGAGGCCTTGGGTGCGTATTTCCGGCTCAAACACCTTCTTCAGATACCAGATGTAGGTGGGGATGGAGATGGAGACACCGACGCTGATGGAGAGAAAGATGAGGCCGATTTCTCCTGCGTTGAGCCCGTAACCGTGTGTTGGGGAGTTGGGCCGCGGCGAGCCGGGCCCATAGACGAAGGGGAAGACTTCAAAGAAGGAGTAGAAGATGGCGTACATGAGTGCGGTGTAGATCGAGGTGAAGAGTACAGCCGGATCGAGGACGTTGATTTGGAGCGGCCGCCAGAGGTTGGACACGACAATCTCGTTGATGCTAATGTTGGCTTGGTCGATTTCCGACTGCGACTGCAGCTGTGCGTTGCCAGTGAGTTTGCGAAGGCGTTTGGCGCGCCGGAGAAGGATGTTTGATGCGCTTGTCTCTGGGAGAAGGAAGAGCAGCGACACGTAGACGGGTGCAGCCAGCCAGACGATTTCCCACAACGACCAATGCCAGTTTGTGCGCGGGACGGAGAAACCGCTGATGATGGGACCGAGCGCGGGACCTGCGGTTGCAAAGGCTGCCCATCCAGTTAGATAGTACGGTATTTCCAGGAGAGAAAAGATATCCCCGATCGTTGCCCCACCGGTGGCGAGGATGGGAGAACCGAAGAAGCCCTGGAGAAAGCGTAGGACCATCAGAGCCGGGAAGTTATCGACGACAGCAGTGATGATGGAGATAATAAGGAAAATGCTGAGCGTGACCATATAAGGCGGGTTGCGGCCGATGACAGGAATTTCGGACATAGGAGAAAACAGCAGCGGCCCAATGCCGTAGCCGGCAACGTAGAGGGAGAGACCCATTGAGGCAAGTTCGGCGGAGATACCAAACCTGGCCTCTATGTAGGGCTCGGAAGGGGTGATCATGGCGGAGCCAATGTACACGGCAAGGGTGTAGAGGTAGATCTGGAGGATGACGACGCGCTTTTTGTCACTAGACCAGTTCTGGGGGTTCTCTGGGTCGTCTGTAGTGTACCAGTCGACGAGAACAACACCGTCCGAGGTCTTTTCGGGAACGATGGCGCGGGACGGCTGAGTCTTGATGGTTTCTTGCCGGGTAGCATTGGTGTATGCTGCTTCGAGATCGGCGCGTGTGACAACCTTTTCCATCTCTGGCCGTGTCATGATTTTGGATATTTGCCGGCCCTCGAGCGCGCTGGCTAGAGACTCATGATCTACGGCAGTCACAGCCGTAGACAGTCTGTTATTTATGGGCACCTCGAGAGGATTATCTTTTTCGTCCACCGTCGACGCTGTGGCCGGTCCTGGCGTCATTACTGCTAGGGATAACTCTGACTCCTTCTCCACCAGTCTGCCAAGGCTGTATCCGGCCGGAATCTGGAAATCTGGTCGTTCTTCTGGATATTGATACAATCTGCCTCCTGTTACGAAGCGGATGATTTGCCCAACAGGCGCATCCCGCAAGAGCGCAGACATGATGTTGGCGACTCCTCGGTGCCACTAAATGAATTTGGGAAGAGGACGAACGCAGAACTTGTGAAGAACGACTGAGGCATCGTGAAAAATGACCTAACTTTCTTATACACCTCATGCTTCAAGCCTTAGAGCGAATACGGCTTTGGGGCTAGCTTTGTCATCCACAGGATGTGTTTGTCAGCAGAAGACTATGGAAAAAGTAGAAATGTTGTTCGGCCGTAGGATGGACTAGCACTGAAACCGGTACACCACGGATACGATGTCAAAACTCGATTATACATTATCTGACAGAACACAGTAGCTGTGGGCTAGGAACACGGAATATTTGACAATACCGTTTAAAGTTCGGAATGCGCGTAGTTGGACACATTATTAATAATCGCCAAGTCGACGGAGACGGACAAAAAGGTCGAGGAGGTGTGACGTCAACTGACCAAAGTTCGGGTGCGCTAAATAAGACGGGATGACAAAGAAATCAGGCCAGCAACTTTACTACCAGCCAGCAGACGGCTGCCCACGAAAGTCTTTGACGCGGGCTTTGCGGAGCTTAGGGTGCAAAGGTCTGAGACCAGTACAGCTAGGCGACGGATGCATCTTCGCTCACTCGCTCATCAGCATACCAGTAGTCGAGAGACAGCCCCGACAGACATCGTGGTAGCCGAATGATGGGATCGAGATCGCCATAATACGGTGATGAAAGGCGTCCATGATGGTAATTCTGCGATCCACCATACAGGATCTCAAACGGAGGGCGGTAGGGCCTACGAGTGCAGGTCTCCCTCCCGCTGCGGGGCACTTCTCAAGACACTCAGCCTGAGAGCTGAAGGACATGGAGACCAGTTACAGCTACTTTGTCTTCCATCTATCATGATAACGTTTCTAAATTCATCTAAGCAGATTTGTTGAGAACGCCGATTGCTGTCTGATCACCCTTCCCTCTAACTTGGCGGCTGCTGTCTGCACGGATCCCGTCAATCAGCTGGGGAGGAACAATACAAACGCAGCATCGAAAACATCAGAGAGCAACAGTCTTGTGCTACCTGACTGGGGCTATTCGCGAGATACCTGTCTCCTAAGCTTCTTCCAGCCTGTGGCCACTCATGCGTCTTCTGGAACGTAATTCTGATAGCACCGTCAGCCTGACAGAGTTCTTCGGCGACGACATCCCTCCTTATGCCATCCTTTCACATACTTGGGGACCGGATAGTGATGAGTTTACCGTTATAGATCTCGTCGAGGGCACTGGGAAGAGCAAAGATGGATATCGCAAGATCAGATTCTGCGGAGAACAGGCAAAAGAAGATGGCATACAATATTTCTGGGTAGATACTTGCTGCATCGACAAGTCAAATTCCGTCGAGCTTTCGGAATCCATCAACTCTATGTTTAAATGGTACCAGAATGCGGCCAAATGCTATGTCTTTCTCTCCGATGTGACGAAACATGGCCGTGATGAGAATGAGATAGATTTGCAGTTACGGGAAAGCAGATGGTTCACCCGAGGCTGGACGCTTCAGGAACTGATCGCACCATCATCCGTTGACTTCTTCTCTCGCGAATGGGGACGGCTCGGAGATAAAAAGTCCTTGGAGCGTCAAATTCATGAGATAACAGGGATCGCGACCCAGGCCCTCAAGGGGCGTCCTCTCGCAGATTTCGACGTGGATAAGCGGATGACATGGGCGGAGAAACGGATAATTAAACGTGAAGAAGATAAGGCTTATTCTCTGCTTGGCATTTTTAAGGTTCACATACCACTGATCTACGGCGAAGGTGAACAAAATGCGTTTAGACGGCTAGAAGAAGAAATCGAAAAGTCTTCGATGCTCTCACATGGTGTTCAAGTGACCAAATCTCTTGTCGGGTTCTACATCTCGTTCAAGGACCAAAACGCCGATGTGGCTCGAACAACTGCCAAACTCGAAAGTCTATCAAGCATTTTGCGATCCCTTGTCTCTGCTCTGGAACACCGTATCTTCAGAACGGACGAACAAGACCTGATCAAGGAGATCGGATCATTGGTCCGCCAGTGCGAGGATTTCATTCGAGAACTAAAAGAGGAATTCGAAAAGTTTGACGAAGATTCGGTCAATGGGTTAAAAAGCAGGAACAAAACAGCTGGGCGACGAGTCAAATATCCATTCCGACAAAGTACTTTACAAAAGCTCGATGAAAATATCAAGGAGATACGCAGTAATATATCGTTTGCATTGGAATTGCTGCAGGTCAGAGACAACAAGGCGATTCAAGATGATATCACTGAAGTCAAGTCGCTTATCGAGGTGCTGAGAGCAACTCAAATCTCACGGGAGATCCGTGACTGGCTTAAAGCGCCGGACTCCACCATCGATCATCAGACTGCATGTGCTAAACGCCATCCAGGAACAGGCCTGTGGTTCGTCAAAGGCCCTAAATTCGCCGACTGGTTGACTCAGGACAACTCTTTCCTCTGGCTCAACGGATTTGCGGGGTGCGGGAAATCGGTGTTATGCTCGACAACCATCCAGCACGCATTTCGGCAAAAACTACCTGACCGAAATGTAGGCATCGCATTCTTCTACTTCACATTCAACAATGAATCCAAACAAGACGAGTCAGCCATGTTACGCGCTCTGTTATTGCAATTGTCCAGCCAACGACCTGATTCTCTGACAGAGCTAGCCCAATTGTATAGCTCGTACAGCACAGGTCCACCTCCGCCAACAGTTCTGATAGACCATATACGACATCTGATTCAGAAATTCGATAAGGTGTATATTGTACTCGATGCACTGGACGAGAGTCCTCGGCCACGTAAACGGGATGGGGTGCTTCGCGTAGTTAAAGAAATGCGGAAGTGGCTGTTACCTGGGCTGCATTTGTTAGTGACAAGTCGAGACGAGCTTGATATCCGCACATCACTGGATCCTCGAAGGGATACAGAGGAGATCATGAAGAACACTAAAATCAACCAAGATATTAGTGACTTCATCTCCAGTAAACTTACAAGCGACCCGGACCTCCTAGAGTGGAGAGTGTATCATGATCACATCCGACAAATATTAAGTGAGCGAGCTCAGGGAGTGTATGTGATAGAGAGCGCTATTAATTGATATAAGCACACTTTGGCTAACGAACATACAGATTTCGGTGGGTAGAATGTCAACTCCAATCTCTTAAGGATTGTCCGCAAAGTGAATATTACCTTGACAGAAGCTTGCAGTCGTTGCCGGAAACCTTGGACGAAACATATGAACGAATCTTATGTAGCATAAACAAGGTTTATGTTGAAGATACCCAACGGATTCTCACTTTATTGTGTTTCGCATCCCGACCATTGACGGTACAGGAGCTTGGGGACGGAGTTGCTGTCGATATTTGCGAGCCAGCACATCTAAATGTCGAAAAAAGACTGCAAAACGCAAAAGATTTCCACAAACTATGCCCTGGGTTGATCGATGTTGATGCCGAGCAGACAGTGCCGACGGTTCGAATTGCTCATTTCTCGGTACAAGAATACCTCGTATCTGATCGCATCGGGCAGCAAAAAGCCCAGACATTTGCCTTGGAAAGCGGGTTAGCACATACTCAGATTGCACAAATCTGCCTTATCTACCTCCTTGAGCCGAAGCTTTCTAGAGGACCGCTCAATCAGACCAAGCTTAAGGAGTTTCCGCTGGCTCATTTCGCGGCCTTGTTCTGGCATCATCATTACAAGAATGCTAATGGTACAGAACCACAGCTTAACCGGCTAATTTTAGCGCTCTTCTCACAGCCCCAGGAGATTTTCTGTACTTGGGTAAAACTTCATAATCCTGATACACCATGGAATACACAAGTGGGGTTCCCCCTTGATTCGGCTGATATTGCAGCTCCAGTATATTATGCATCTCTAATAGGCCTTGATGGAGTTGTCCATGAGTTAATTAAGATTTGTTCGCATGCTAATCAGCAAAAGGATTTGGTCAATGCTCAAGGTGGACATTATGGTAATGCACTGCAGGCAGCATCATATGGAGGTCATGAGAAGGTAGTGCAAATATTGATGGATGCAGGAGCTGATGTGAATGCTCAAGGTGGACATTATAGTAATGCACTGCAGGCAGCATCAGATGGAGGTCATGAGAAGGTAGTGCAAATATTGATGGATGCAGGAGCTGATGTGAATGCTCAAGGTGGACTTTATGGTAATGCACTGCAGGCAGCATCAGATGGAGGTCATGAGAAGGTAGTGCTGATGTTGAAGCACAATGGTGCTGTATATTAAGAAGATACTGTAGTTCTGATGGAAGGGACAGGGTAGATTCCAGATAGCCTGAGTAATGAAGATCCACAAAGTCAGTTTATTTCTGAAGCATTACCTAACACTAAAAAGATACACAGGTACTCTTTCCTTTGACACTGTTCCATGGGCATGATTCTATGAGGTAGAGGTGGGCACTTGGCTAGACTCTGCGAATGTTGCATAAGTTGGACGCTTTCCAGAACAAAGGAGATTGGATCTCCTCAGCATGTCAGTGGCAGGATCGATGGTGGACATTGGTGGTTGAAGATTTGAACTAACCGTTTCACGGGGAAGGGGGGAAAGGGAGCCCTCAAAGACGCTACAGTAACAAGCACATGACAGAACGGAAGCACGTTTCAGGACACTAGATGAATATAGTAATTAGACAGCCCACTCTTCAGCGCTATCCGTATCCTTGACAAAGGGCTCATCGATCTGCTTGATGCCAATGTCACCACAAAGGACACATTGCTCGGCAACGAGGGCGTCAAGCTCTGCAACCAGCTTCTGTCGCTGTGGACCAATGCTGAGGCCCCGGCTGGCTTCCGCCTGAAGATCTTTGATGCGCATCTTCTTGCTGATGCCAGAGTTCTCTAGGACCCGTTTACCCAAGCAGTCGCTATGAAAGGCATGTTGGCAGGGGAAGACGAAGAATTGCCGGCTGAGGACGGGCAGTGTACAGATCCAGCACTGCTCTCCAGGCTCCACAATGGCGTATCGATTATCAAGGGCTGCAATTTCGGCTTTGATCTGCTCGGCGGTGTGCTGAGACAAGTCCATCTCTTGCTTGAGATCGTCGATATGACGTGAGTACTCTTCCAGGGCAGTGCAGATTTCTTCTTTGAAGTCGTCAATGACGACAAAGTCGGGAAAGAAGGGTATGAGGTCTTCGATCTTGAGCTGGCCCCGTTTCAAGAATTCGATTGCCTCCTTGATTGACGACGACTCTTTGACCTTTTTCTCAGCGATCAATAGCCACAGCCTCCTGCGCATCTTGTCAGTGTCGTCCAGACGATCTGCAACTATGGCGGCGAGATTGATATCGTGGTGTTTTAGTGCGAGTTCGACAGCGCGCTGATATTGGCCCATGGCGCTGTAAATATGAACGCACGACTGTACTCTGTCATGCTGGATGCACAATCTGAGGGCAAAATCTGCATCGTAAAGCGGGGGTGAAGGCTGCGTCTCCAGGTAGGCCAGCAAGGCACTTTCGGAAGAAGATGGATTTGAAGCCATGATCGATATGAGCGTGTTATGCACGGATGCAGGACAGTCAGGCATATTGCTGACGACGAAGTTGAGATAACGAACGGCCTGATTCTGGCTGAGAGGCACATCATGGGCCAGCTGATTATAGCTAAGGAGAGCAGGGAGAATCTGGGGTGGCTCGATATTGCTTTGTCGCATGAGAATCTCGACGAAGCCAGCGGGAACGTGGGTCATCAGCACGTTGCTGTATCGGTAGAAGGTATCGGCCTTGGTCTGCTTGTTGAGCACGGATAAGGCGTCGGTCCACTTCTCTCGCTGGATCCAGTATGATAGTACGTAGTCGTAGTCGGCCATGGCGTTGGCAAAGAACAAAAGCTCGTCTTCTCTATCGTGGCTGGAGATGACCTCATACATCGTCTTGGCATCGAGGTCAGACTTGTGCTTGGTCACGAAGGCCTGGAAGTCCGACCGTGTCTTTGACAGATGGTCTTGAACCTCGTTTGCGTCGGTGCCCTCGGCTAACTCGCCTTTGGTGGCAACCATGTCATCAAGATTATTCAGCTTGGCCATGAATATCTGGATGAGCCATGTGGCTATCATGACTCTTTGCATATAAGAGGACTTCTTGTACGAGGATAGCTTGGTCATCAGGTACTTTTGCAGCGCCTCGTCCTGGCCATTGTCGATCAGCCGCAGGCATACTTCCTCGAATGCCTTGCTGCTCTTGCCCCAGATGCTGGCAGCTTCCAAGTACTGGCCTTTGCTGGACAAGTAGTCGCCGGAGGCGGTGGCTACAGAGTCTTTCTGAGCTGCGCCCCTGGCGTAGCGTAGCGCGGCATCGTAGTCTTGGTTCTGTAGCATGATCTTCCACACATCCCGATCTTCGTCCTCGGCGCGAATCTCGAAGATGGCCTGTGATGTGAAGAGCCAATAGCTGTTCTTCTTTTGGTCAGCAACCAAGCCAAGACATGATTGCCCTGGCTCGAGCACGGCCTGGTCATATACAACCTGGCCGTCCAGACGGTTGACCGCGACGATCCGTCCTTCAGCGAGCCCGATGACGTGCCATTGCGACATGACCATAGAGGAGATGGGGTCTTGGATCAGCTTCCGACCTCCACGAGCAGACAAAGTCTCTGGGAAAATGGAGCGAGCGTAGAGCTTAGCCTCGTTGAAGATTTTGGTGCCCAGAGCCGAGGAAGGGGGTGATGTTGAAAGCTGACCAGTCAGCACACCTTCTGAGTAGAGCCATGCAAAGGCCCGGTCGGAGTCCTCGGCAGCACCACCGCCACACCGCTCAGGCGAGACGGACACCAGAGACGGCGCGTTGGCCGATGCGGCTGTAGTGTGGTGAGTGACTGGAGCCTCTTTCTGGAACAGATCCGCGTAGATGGATGCCGAGCCTTCTCTGCCACGACCGCCGGTCTTTCCGATCCAATGACACAGACGTGCATGCGAGGCCGCAATGACCCTGTGTAGCTCTGGTCTGCCTGGGATGGTGTCTGTCCACAGCCCAGTGACAGCTCCGTCTGGAATCTTCCATACTTGGCTCAAGTATCGCTCTTCTCTCTTGTAGAACTCGGTGGTGGGCTCGATAAAAGTCTCATAGACGTTGCCGTCGGTGGCGCCGATGAGGATCTCGCGAGTGGATGCAGTCGGCTGCGACGGATTCCAGGCCACTGACTCGATTGACACGCCTTTCAAGCGTGAGAGCGCCTTGGGCTGGCTGGACTGGCTGTGCAAGTAGAAGTTCTCTCCCAGCGTGGTGGTGATGATGAGGTGCGATGCCGACGGGTCTAGGAACAGACGGCGGATGAGGCCGATGTCGGTCGTCTTCTTGGGCAGGTCGACGTCTGAAGAAAGAAGCAGTGAGCAGCAGCGGCGGCGGCGCGGGCGCGGGCTCCGCGGGCGGCATCCTCACCGTCAATGTCCTGTGGGCTTTCCAGATCGATACGCAGAATGCGGCCGGTCGCGAGCGCTAGGATGAGCACGTCGTTGGCGACTTGGCCGGCCACAAAGTCGGCGGCGATGTTGAACTGCAGTGCAACGCGCTCGACAATGAAGATGGGCAGCGTTGGCAGTGCAGCGTCGAGGGCTCCTGATGCAACAGCGCCCTGTTGGTCCGGATCCAGCGCCATTATGCACTGGCAGTGACTGGACTTCAGCCCACTGCCGGGCCGGCCGGAGTAGAGCCCAGAAGGATGGCGAGCTAGAGTTGAGATGACTTGTTGATCAAGAGCGGACAGACTCGATGGCACGAGCAAGGCAGGCAATCAGCCTTGTTAGAGAACCAACTACTTCGTGGAGTATACTGGATCATTAAGATGTTAATAATATATAACATAATGATATCTAATATATCTAATATAGCTAATATATCTAATATATCTAATATATCTAGACAGATCATAATATATCATACTACGCTCAACTCACACGCCACCAGGCACCAGTACAGTAAACACGGCCGAATCCATCTCGGGGATTCCGTTGACTCTGTTCTATGATACCATCCGCCAATATACCTGGTGTCAGATATGCGAACGTATCTGGCCTCAGACGATCATCTAATGATGATCAGTCTATAGAGGCTGCTCCGATCGGATGATATGACCCTCTAATGAGATGGATTACGATGACTTGCTTGTTCTATCTATGAAGGCTCTGAGTGAGCGATTTGAGAATCGGATGTGCGAGTCGCAGCTATCCGTCTTGGCGCTGCTCAGCCAATAGCGAGCGCGTATTTGACACCTCGGACTCAGTCTTGATTGACATCTTCTCTACACTATTGCTTCCTTGTCTCCCTTTTATATGTCGGCGTTCGTGTACGGGTAAATTCCCAAACTGTGAAAATTTGGCTCCACTACCTTGGTGGGCGCATTTATAACGCTGCTCATCATGCTACATGCCGAGATGGATCTTGAGATGGTTGAGCTTGCCAAAGGCCTTCGGGCAGCCTTTACACGGACATAGATGCTTGATGAACCGTTCGGCCGAAGGCGTGGCGTTGTCAACTGGGGATGCACTACATAGACCTTGGTAAAGTGACGTGAGTTTCTACTTTTTTTAGATCTGTGTCGTTCCGCAGCCGATCAAGGAGAGGGCCCAAAATCTCAGGCGGCAGCATATGGAAGACTTTCAAGTGCTGTACCATGCCCTCCTTCCTGAAAAAATGTACGCTCCTTCAAGTGTAGAGAGCATGGTATTCGACCATTCTGTAGGGGCATCCGCTGTGGGCATAAACAATAGGACAGTATGAATACGGACACGGGATCATCTTTTGACAAGTCCATATTGATGTGAGTTTGTGGATCGACCAAACATGCCGGTCTTGGGTATAATACCGTACGTCACTCGCAAACATGGCGGTTTGAGGAAGACCCGGTGTAATTCTCCCCATTCCCAGTCATTTCTCCATACGCTTTGCGTCTACTTCTCGCTCTGAACGAAGTGTAGCTGCGGTATGAAGCTGCACTATGTGCTGAGCCCGCGCCTGAACGCCTACCACTAGGTATATGTTGGAATCAGCAAATTATGGGTAGAAGAGGTTGAAAACTCGTGAAGATTGCAACTATCGAGGTATAGATGAAATACTTTTATCATTATAGAGCTCAAGTGGCCATTCTTGGGTCAGCTCCGAAATTCACCCCTACGGATAGCAGGGGAAGCATCGAAGAGGTTTACTAAGGGAGGGACAACACAACAGGCTTAAGTGCTGCAGTAGTTTGGGTTTATAGTACACAGATATTTAGTTCTTAGGCAGAGAAGATCAGTTTCTTGCCGACTAAAATCTTTCTATTGAAGATTTGGAAACTCGAAACTCGAAACTTGCCTGCCCTCGTGGTGTTACGCGTTACGCGTTTCGCTCGTGCAGTTGCCTGATTCGCCTGGCCGAGAGCATTGAAAGTGGCGACAAAATAAGGGATAAAAGCGGCGTGCCGCTAACGACTTCAGGAAAGGTGTCTGTCGCCTAACTTTTCAATTCTGTCATCCATAACTACTATGGTACCAGTACATAGTCTGTCCATATTTTGCGGTAACTCATGGCTGGGGCTGCCCATTCGTTAGATTGCCTCCAGGATCACAACCATGTCCTCGAATGTCGGCCTCTCTACCCCTCGCGGCAGTGGCACATCAGGCTATGTGCAGCGCAATCTCTCGCTCCTCAAGCCGCGTGATGCTGGCTACGGCGCACCATACCCGCCCACATCGTCAGCACCCAAGCACCGCAAGCCCGACCGGCAGATCCTCAAACACGATCGTGAGCGAGAAGTCGAGGTGAAAGTACTCGAGCTGAGGGACAAGTTGGAAGACGATGGGAAGCTGGACGACGAGGAGATCGACGAGGCGTGCGAGAAGCTACGGATCAGGCTGCTCGAGGAAGCTGAGGCGGCGGCGGCGAAAGGCAAGGGGGCAGGAGTGAGGAAGATGAAGGGGTACCAAGTGCATGAGATGGCGGAGGCTAAGGAGCGCGAGAGCGAGAGACTGAGGAAGGCGCTGGGTCTTGGCAGAGACAGGGACGGCGAGGAGGAGGAGCACCCGATGGCGAGGCAAGAGCGGAAGAGGAGGGAGAAGGAGTTGGGAGAGCTGAGCAGGGACGAGCGGCAGGATAGGGTGGAGAAGGATGAAAAGGGGAAGGAGCGAAGAGGGAGCGAACGATGAAGGTGCAAACAGGAGTCGGTGGGATATTGTCTACAGCACCTCCTCAGTCCGCCATCCACTCCTGCTCTTCAAATCGATCACCTGGCGCACCCTCACGCCTCCCAATGGCCATCCAAAGCCACTTCTTCCCGCCCTCATCTCAACCGCCACCACACACTCTCTGCGTCTCGGCACACCCTTCAACTCCTCAATCTTTCCTCCACTGATTGGCTTTCCAAATTCCAACAACGGCGTATCCCTCGCTAAGTGGACCAGCATGGCTGCATCGGCAGGGGAAAGCGGGAACATCCTTGTCTTCAGCACCCTCTCTCCACCCACAGTCTTCGCCTGTGATTTCTGAAGGTGGGTATAGACGATGAATTTCGGGAGATCCCGGACCGGCATACGAGCCAAGACAGAGGATGGATGGATAAATACGGCCTTGTCCACTAAGCTCGCTGAAAGTTTGTCTGCCAGGGGTACGAGAGTGAGGTAAGGTACATCGATTGCCCGCTTTGGCTTGACCGGCGTTTCAGGCGGGTTGGGTGATAAGTCCGCGCGCATGGCGACTTGGTCGATGTAGCCGGAAGCCAAGATCGTGTTGAGCTGTTGGAATTCCTTCTGTCTAGACTGGCGTTTTGCTCCAGGCTTGTTGGGCTGGGTAGTGCTATCAAGAGCTGCTGCGAGCTGCGGGCAGTCGAACTTGACAATCCGCGCAAGTTGGCGCTCGAGCTCCGAGATTTCGGCCATGGCTTTTGGGCGGAGGAAGTAGCTTTGGCAGAAGGCCGTTTTGTCGGATGGCGAGGAAGCCTCGTACATTGAGACTGCAGTGACAAGTTTCATAGCATCGGACGTCTTATCCTGACGTGCAAACATTGCCCTCGCTCGGCCGAAGGCCTGTTTGAGATTGTCTCTTTCGTCATCATGCTGCTGTTCGCCAGCATCTGCTGCTTCTCCCCCTTCAATCGCACTAACCTCACTCACAAAGACCTCACCTACTGCCAAGCCAGCGACTCCCCGAATACACTCTCTCACCAGCTCTCCCTTCCCCGTCCCCACCGCTGTAGTCATGCACTTGGCTAGTCTCGGGCCTAACGGCCACTTGCCTAGCTCTTTACCTATCACGGTAATTTGGCCCTGATCATCGAGGGCCCCCAGATTCCGCAACAGCGCCTCCGCACTCTCCAGTGCTCGCAGTTGCGGAGCCGTCGGAAACGGAAATTCCCTGATCGGCTTCGGATAGTCTATTCCCTTGAGCATCAAAACCACGCTCTCGGCCGGCTCCGTCAGAATCTGCGGCTCAGAAAAGTCCGGGAAGAACTGCTCGAACACGGCACTTGTGTACAAGCGCCAGCAGTGGCCTGGGCCAGTACGACCTGCCCGACCCGCACGCTGGGAGGCAGATGCCTTGGAAATATAGTCGATCTCGAATGACTGGACACCAGCGCCGGAAGTGGATGCGGTAGAGGTGATGTGGTGTTTGCGGGCTTTGGCTCGGCCAGTGTCGAAAACGTAGCGGATGTTGGGGATAGTGATGGATGTCTCGGCCACGTTAGTCGCGAGAACGATGAGTCGTGAGTCGGGTGGCGACGACTGGAAGATGAGTTTTTGGGCGTGTTTGGGGAGTTGTGCGTAGAGGGGAAGGATGTGCGCCGAGGCATAAGGAACCTTGGAAGATGTCGCAGAGTTGGGTGTTAGTGCTGCAGTAGTTTGTTGCTCGCCCTCTTCTTGCTCGTCGTCGGAAATGTCGAATTCCTTCTCTTCAGCAACGTCATCATCATCATCATCACCATCTGCGATTATCTCAACATCGTCAAAGTCGTCTTGCCCATTCTCAGTCTCTTCCACATTTTCAATCTCTAAATCTTCTAACTCCATTGGCGTCTCACTTGCAGAGACATGCACCCTTGGACCACCCATGAATTCGTCGCTATTTTTGACCAACAGCTTCTGCAACCTCTTGCCCACCTCTTTGATTTCCTGCTGCCCAGTCAAGAAAACTAAAATTCCTCCTTTTGGCAGCCTTCGGTGGGCCCTCCTGACCTTTTCCACGACTTCGTCCACATAGTCCGCTCGACTTCTCAGGGCGAAATGGATGGCGACATTATGCTGCCGTCCCTCCACTTCCACAATTGGTGGCTTTTCTCCAGGTTTGAAAAGACGGCTGTCAAGAAAGGGAGCGACGTGCAATGTGGCAGACATGACCACTACCTTCAGCGGTTTGGGGTCAGGGTTCCACTGGCTTTTCTTCAATCGAGCAGGAACAACCTTGCTCAAAATGCCAATCAGAACATCTGTGTTGACGCTCCTTTCATGGGCTTCGTCAATGACGATGACACTGTATCGTTTCAAAAGTAGATCTTCCTGCAGCTCACGAATCAGGATACCATCGGTCATGAATTTGACCGCCGTATCTGGCCCCACTTTGCTCTCATACCGAATCTGATATCCCACTTGATTTCCATGGTCACCCATCTCCACGGCAACACGTTCCGCCATGCTGGTTGCTGCGATACGGCGTGGCTGTGTGATGCCAATCATACCTGGAGTCGGACCATCTTTGGAGCCGTAGCCCGCTTCATAGAGGAATTGAGGGAGCTGTGTGGTTTTGCCCGAGCCTGTAGAACCAGTGACGATGACGAAATTGTTGGTGTGAATAGCTTCCATCACTTCCTGTTCTCGTGCAAGGATGGGGAGGCTGGCGCGGGAGGCCTCGATTTCTGGAGAGCGGTTGATGTGAACGGCATAGACCTTTCTGTTGGAGGCTGGTGGTAGAAGTGGTGCTTGTAGTGGTGCGGGTGCGATGCTTAGCTTTATCTTGCCTTCTTTCTTTGGTATGCTCGCCAATACCTGGGGTTGGTCGTATGAAGGCGTATGGCCGATTGCCTGATTGATTTGTTGCGTGGCCCATGCCTTGAATGCTGAAGTTCCAGGCTTCTCTCCTTGTTCAGCTGAAGTTTCTGAATCCGAGTCGTGTTCATCTAGTGAAGTACTGGCATCGTTGTCGTGGTCAGATAGCCCGGTCTCATCTCCAAAGTCCTCATCTGCTCCCTCGTCTTCGTCATCCTGCTCTGTGCTAGCTTCATCAGAACTCCCGAAATCCTCAACATCCTGGACCAGGGCCTTTATTAGAGCAATATTGTCTACAGACTGCTCTGGGTTATGGGACTCGCCACCCTCGCTAAAACCTTCCCAAAGTTCTTCATCTTCATCTTCACTGTCATCTTCACTACCGGCCGGCTCACCTTGTTTTTGCTTATCGTCAAACAGCTTCCGTTTCTTCTTTACTTTTCGTCTTGTCTCAATTATCGGCAGACCGTCAGGACCCAACTGGAGCGGTTGTGCTAGACCAATGCCTTGCTGCAATGGAGCCTGAGGCAGTTGCTGTGCACTCAGCCCATCTGTCTCGCTGGGATTCTGAATTTCGTCATTGAATGCTTCCGGATGCTCAGTTTCCCATTCATCCTCGCTCTCGCGGCTGCCGTCCTTAGCCCCATTCTCCACCATAACCACTTTCTGCGACCGTGCTTTTCCACCTTCTTTCTCATCTCGCTTTCTTTTCCCCAGTCTGACACTTTCGACAAAGCTGTCCTCCTGACGCCCCTCTTGTGCTTTTCTCTTAGTCTCCCATTCCTCGAGCAGCCTCAAGTATCCCATTGCCTCATCCTTCTTCATCTTCTTCTCGATGTACTTCTCCAGTCTCTTCGCCTTCTTACCGGACACTTTTTTTGGTTGGTCGTCGCCATTATGCTTGATCTTCGGTTGTGAGTCTTTGGGCTGCGGCAATATCATCAATGAATTCGTATCCCCACTCTGCGATACAACAGAGCTGTCCACCGTCTCTCCAAGGCCGATCGCGGCTGCATCACGTTCCCTCTGCTTGCGCTTGCGCTGGCGTGTGGGTGCAAATTTCGACGGCATGACGAGGGATGCAGATACATATGGTGAAAAAGATAACCAAGAACGTAAACAAAGAAATGAGTCCGATCGTGTTGAACTGTTGTAAGTGCAGCATTGATAAGCAAGCCGCTTGTCAATTCATGTCGAAAATTAATTCTGCCGGCATAATAGTAACTTCTTTGGCGGTGAGCGCAGAGCTAGAGTTAAAGTGGGGGCGGAATTATAAGGCGGCGAGGCAGCCGAATCACAAATACTGTACTTCGAATTCACTAGCTTCGATCAATATACCACATCTACACACAGGTCAACAGCGCTAGTCTAAGTAATCAGACAAGTACATCACAGAATTCCCACCGCTTCGCAATTTTCACCCGAGACAGTGCCCCATGGGCCTTCCAATGGAATCAGCTCACGATTCAAGCCCAGCACTTACCAACGTCCCCGGATCCTACCCAGCACCGAGCAAGCATTTCTCAGGTCTTGTCAACAATATCCAAACAGACGTCCAATCAATCTCCTTCTCTGACAAAATCCTCATTACCATAACTCAACATGGCAGATTAGCACAATGGGTTAGCTTACTCGCCCTTAACCCCTTCCCACTACGCTCCTAATTTCCCACATCCATCATCCATACTTAATTCTGACGGTTCTGCTCAGGTGACAGTTCCACTGGAGGCAGACGACCCAACCGCCTCAGATCCGTATTTCCAAACTGTGCAAGGGGCAGCATCCTCATTATCATTGGAGGATGGCGATGCAGAAGCAGCAGCAGCAGCAGCAGCAGAACTATTGCCATCGACCCGGTTCCAGCCGCGGACGCTGCTGGGCGCGGGCAGCAACGAGCGCGAAATGATGGGTCAGCTGTATGCGTCGCAGATTGCGCACGCGATCACGACAAAGAATGCTGCGGAGACGAGGAGTTTGCTGCTGGGGCTGGGGTTAGCCAAGGTCGATGTCGCGGATCGGAATGCGTTCTTGCAGGTTATGGATTTGGTATTGAATGTTATTTAGCCTGCGCTAATACGCACTCTCTCTTCAAAATGAAACGGACATGCAATGAAATGAAACCAACGGCGCTGCTGCGTACGACGACTTCTGATAGCTTTTCAGACGTCCACTCCCCTTCCAACGGTTTCTGTGGCCTCAATAGTACACGGCAGCCTAGCATACCACATCCTCCGCCGGCCATCCCCTGCTGCGCCGTTAGGCCCTTTTCTCCGTGCTTTTATCTCTTCAACGCTCGCGCTCACTTCGTACACTCCTTTGCTCAACACTACGATTCCCAACTTCGCCTCTCTCTCGTCGCCTGGCTCCAACACGGGATGTAGAACCTGCTGTAGCAGACCCGACCAGGAGAACCGACGCCACAGGTCCAGGGCAACGGGATGTGGTTGATCCTTGAGCGAGGGTTGCAGACGTAGAAGGAGGGAGAGGCGGTCGCTGGAGCGGTTGTGCACGCGCACATGTAGGGTGGCGAAGGATTCTAGAGGCAGTTGGAAGTGAGATTTGCGCAGCTTCTTCACTGCAATTTGCTCATCGTCTCCGGAATCATCCGCCTTCAACTCAAAGTCAATATCCACGCTCTCCAACCTCAACCCTTCGACCATTCTTCCCCCGAGCCCGAATTTGGCCAGGCTGATGCCCTTGCGCAGATCAATGCTGCCCTTTCTCAGTCCAGTTTCGCGCGTGGTCCGCTTGTCGCTCCATTCCCACCATTCCCCTTTGAGTCGCTTGAGGAGTTCTTCACGGTACCAGAACGTTTCGCGATAGATCGACTCGTCTTCTGCGGAGAGTTTTGGGGCAGAGGAGACAACGAATTGGCGGTTGGTGGAGGGTAGGAGGTTGGGGATTGGAGGTAGCGGGGAGGAGAGGAAGAAACGCGGCATGAGCAAAATACAGCGCGTGGGTTGGCCTGGTGCGAGAGTAGATTCGAATGTGAACTCGTTTTTCTCCCCATTCAGATCCTCCTCCTCGTCGGTAGGAGACGAGGTGAGTCTGACAGACAGTGTATATGGCCAGACATTGCAGAGATCAAGAGATATCAAGCAGTAGCTGTTCCGTGATGAGCCAGCCTTTACGCTTTTAGAACTGTGGTCTGAGTGGAGATAGAAGTCGTCTGCTACTGGGAGAACGCCGCATCTTTGGACTTCAATGCTGGCATTGACCGTCACAGATATCGGAAAAGTCGTGTGGCGAGTATAAAAGGTCTCACTGATGTCTGAGCGTGGCTTGCCCAGATGGGCAAAATTAACTTGAAGAGCGGCTGTGGATAGCCCGGCCCTGCCGAAGATGTAGAAGTGATATCGCCTCACGGCACCTGGTGGTAACTCAGCTGAGTCATCTTTGGTAGAAATCTGTAAAGTATGTCTGTTCTTGAGCTGGTACTGAATTTCGTAGGTGTCTGCCGGAGATAGGTCTTTTCTGCGCAGTGTTTCTTGCAGGCTGGTGGAGACATTGTCGTGGAATGAGAAAAGGAGCAGGTCAACCGGAATTGATGTTGATGTATTTTTAACAGTGAGATCGCAGGTGATCTTTTCGCCCTCGAGCAGCATTACAGATGGCTGTACGAGGTCTGGTGACTCTAGCTGAAGTTGCGGCGTCGGGTCGATCACTCTGAGCGAGACTACACTTGCGTCTGGTAGTTTTAGATCGATGGGGACTTCGGTTCCCTCGGCTACTTGGCTTTTCGCAATCTGTGGCTTCACTTTGATTTGAATAGGAGGCAGCCATTGATCGCGGTAAATGGGAAAGTCTTGCTCATGGCAGCCGTCAACTGTTGCTCGGCAGCCAATCACTTTTAATGAGCCATTGGTGCGAGGCACTCCAGTCAAAATAAAGATTTGTGCGCAGAAGGGTCCAAGGATAATGCTATGGTGGGTGGCTTCGAAATCACAGCCCTCGGTAAGCACCGAAATGTCAGGGATATCGATGTCGACTTCCAGAGGGTTCTGAAGAAGCACTGAAAACATAATCGGCTCTCCCGCGACCACAATTGGCGTTGTGTTCGCTGATACAGTCTTAGCAAAAGGATTGAAGATAAAAGGATCCTGGGGTCCATCGGCAACCGCATCTTTTACGAGTGAAAGTTCGCTCGGGTGATGCGATGTAAGGCTAGACGTATTGGGCTGCTGGAAAAGCTGCACATCTCGCACAAGCCAATCGTCCCAATAAAAAGCACGGACCCGTTCCAATCCTAGTCTGAGCGCAGCTCCAGTAGCTCTCTTGACATGGTCTGCATAGCGGGCTTGATCTTCGGGCGACAGCCATGGTCTCAGATTGGTCTGTGTATTGGATATTGATAGACTTCGAATGCTAAGCCTGATCAATTCCGAAGTGAATGCGAGACTAGCTTGTATGTCGGGCATGGTGTCGCATACAACTAGACACGCTTGAAGAAGCTCCAGCTTTAGCGAAAGGTCGCCGGTGCTCTGCTGGTGCACCCACGACTGAAGCCGAGTGGGAATTCTGGCCATAGTGTTGATATGGCCGGTATTGGCAAAGTCGGGTGGATGAATATTTGATGCCGCTGCTGCAGCTACCAAGAGATTCCGCAGTTGGGTAAAGGTATTGCCTTCCTGAGAGCTTGAAGTGGTGGTCGTAGTCGACAATGCTGTGATTGGATGTATGCCGGCTTCGGACGCGCCCAATCGTCTTGCCTTGACCAGAGCCGGCGCGAGCTTGAGAAGGAGACTCCGGAACAGAAACGCATGCTTGCGAGCTGAGCCCAGGTTAGCGAGGCTTGTAACTGCGGCAGCCAATACCGCGATAGCATCTGAAGGACTTTGTGACGATCCAGCAGAGAGCGTAATATCCACAATCATATTCGCCAAACTCGGCTCTGAATTTCGCGGGAGGGCCGGTCCGTGAGGAGAAGTTGACTGTTGCTGCAACAGGATGAATGCGTCAAGATGCTCTTCGGTGGTTCTACCAGCTTGGCAAAAGGCTAATATGTTGATGAGGCGGAAGCGAGCTTCGGTGATGATAATCTGTGGAACATCCCAGGCTTGTGATGCAGCATATAGCTCAAGGCCAAGGTTAGACACGAACGGAGAGAGTTGAACCCATCTTTCCAAAGGCTTCAGCTTGGTAACATCAGCCCTGTGCGCCATTGCAGCGATTCTCGCTGTGATCGAAGAGGATCTGCTTCGTTGAGACGCTACGCTTGCAGCGTAAGCTTTGGAAGGTTCGAAGAGCTCTGGAACTGTAAAGTCCGTGCCTTGCCACGCCTGGAGCGTCATGCAGATGAGTAGACCCTCAACTGCTCGTGCATGCCACAGCTTGTCTCCTGACTCACTAGCTAACGCGGCTCCCTCAGACAGACGCCTCGTGGCATCTTGCCAAGACCCGACCAGGAGATTTAAGAAGCCAAGAGAAACGGTGTAGCGGCCTTTATGGCGACTGGTGCTCTGTTGGAGTCAACAGGACAAATACTATCAGGATTTGGATTCAGTAGCACGCCTACCTGGATCGTGACTTGTGGTGGCAGAGTGGATAATTGTCCGGCCTGGATTTGATACGGTAAGCTAGTTCTGTTGGTCTCATCACTGCTTCTTGATGTTCCGTTGTTGTGGATAGCCGACACAGCCTGGGGGCTCTCGAGTCGTCCGCCAGCCAGGGCACTCTCAAGGTCGATGATGTTGTCGATAAACAGCCTAGCTACGCGAGCTAAGACCAGGTATACACCAACTTCATCTTCAGCTGTCAGACGAATCAAGCCCTGATGGTCGGACGCACTATCCAGGCCGAGTCCGAGAACCATGGCTGTCACGTTGGCGTTAGCATTCTGAAAATGGGACTGAAATTCAGACACCGTGGTCTGCGGGGGTTTGCTCAGGTCGCGATCAGAGGTATTCTGGTCGTTTCCGGAAACCGAAGCATCGTAGATCCCTAGCACAATCTGAGCGTCTGCATTGATCTCAAATGGGAATCGCTGAACGCTCGACTGGTGCGGCGACTTGGAGGAGTTGAGCAGGAGAGAGCTCCTCTGTGTTTCTGCCGAGAAAAAGACTTCATTTTTGATGCCATCAAGGTTGATGTCGCTTAGAGCAATCGATTTGACCTTGCTCAGAATCTGGAATAGGTCATCGAAGCGTTTGGACGAGATTGGGCCAGCCGGGACGACCAGGACATTGACCGTCGCAAGGCAAATTGGCCAGAATGGGTCGTAACCCATCCCCCTGTGCGGGCACTGCCTCCTGCTTCTGGTACTTCGACACAGTCACATGTCATCCATCTTCAGAAGGGGTTTGTTGTTGCAGACCTTTAGGAAGTGCCAAGACTTGCGTTCTATGTGTCTCGTGCCCTTCAGCAACTTCCAACAAAACAAGGCAAACATGCCAAGTGGCGTGCGTCATGACACCAAAGTGAGGCAACCACGACCTCCCGAGGTCGCTTCGGGCAAGTACCACAAGGCGCAGCGCCCACTGTCCTCAATCCCACCAAGAGAAAGAATTGTCCAGCCTCTTCAGCCATTGCTTATTCCGAGTAGTCGCCTAGCCATCATTCTGCTGCATTCTTTGTGCATAGAGCATGAATATTGTTGTCAGCATCAGCCATTTATCATCACCACATTGAGTCTGACAGTGGCAACTTCATCAGCCTCTTTTGTGTTCCACATTCGCTCATAATCAGGCTACACCAGGCAGACGCCTTGAACTAGCCTTCCTGACACATACAAACTAAAGCCATAATCTGACCTGATACTGTCATCTCTTCCCCGTCAGCCCTGGGATTGTGAGCCTTTTGAACGGCCGGGTCGACTAGGAACACGAATAAATCCCCCACTATCATGGCAGGCCACAGAGCCAGACGGGTGGGAAAGGAGCTTGCAGACATTCGATCTGACTCGCTGTCCCACATCACGGTCGAACCGGTGGGAGACAGCGTCTCGAAGCTTGTGGGCCAGTTTCAAGGTCCGCCTGGGACGCCGTACGAGGGAGGCACGTTCGATGTCGACATTCAGATTCCTAATGAATATCCGTTCAAGCCACCGGTGATGAAGTTCATTACCAAGCTGTGGCATCCAAATGTGTCGAGTCAAACGGTGAGTGGACTGTCTGCACTGTGATGCCCTGGCTAATTACTCCACAGGGCGCCATCTGTCTCGACACCCTGAGCACTGGTTGGTCACCTGTTCTGACCATCAAATCGGCAATGATCAGCCTGCAGTCCCTTCTCTCCTCTCCAGAACCCAAGGATCCTCAAGACGCAGTCGTGGCTCAGCAAATGATAAAGAACCCGAAAGAGTTTGAGCGAGAAGCGAGAAGATGGGCAGTCCAGTACGCTGGGGCTCCGAAGAGCTCACTAGGCGAAGGCAGTGGCGGTACATCGGCGGCAGACATCGAAGCCGAAGAGAGGAACATCAAAGAAAGAGAGGAGGCCGCGAGCCTTGAGGCCTACGACGGCTACAACAAGGACCTTATTGATCGGTTCGTTAACATGGGATTTGACATTGATCGTGTTGTGGAGGCGTTTAACTTCGTCGGCATTGACCGCAATGGTGGCCAAGACTATGAGCTGGAGGAAGCTTACATGGGCGACATCACTGCACGGCTGCTGGGTGAGCCATAATTTGCATGCACCATACAGCTGTCCGGCAGCCTCGCCCTGTTGGCCTCCGCGGTCTCAGTTTCAGACAGCTGCATTATTTTAGACGCCACCCAACTACCCTACCTTTCCTCTCCACTTACGTTGCATACCCACTCACGCAGCTCCAATACGCCATTCATCCACCCCAGCCGCCACGAACAACGCCTGGGTTCCGACAAGCAGTACTCACACAAATGGATCGTCGTCGACTGAGAGAGCTGGATTCGCCACACTTTCAACAAAGTGAAATACATCAGATGCACCACAGTCATATGCTCGATGTTGCTACGCAGTCTTACCTCTCATCTCACACCTTGTTTTCCCAGCCACAAGCATTTCGCAACCCAAGGTCAACAAGTGCCGTGAGCTATACACCACCCTTCGAGAGTCGAAGAGCTGGTTTGCCATATCTCTTAAGCATGGTTAGGCGAACGGGGACGTCTGATCCTTCGGACCTCTCCCACATCCTCGGTCATGCCACGTCTAATCCTTTCATGCGAACGTACGACATGCCCACGGCTTCAGTGAATGCACAGCAGCTATCTCACAACTCGAACGCTCAGAATTTGTTCTATATGTGCCTGGCTTCCGGTTCCCGGTCCACTGCCTCCACTGTTTCCCAGCACCCTACATCCCCGACACGAGCTAGTTTGAATCCTGCCGCCTCCATTTTCACTCCGAGTTCTCGCAGTCAGGTTCCTGCAAGCACTGCATCGACATCAGTGTATGTAAACCCACGGATTCGGAGACTTCGTTCGCAGAATAGAGAAGAGAGACTTCGCTTTGATCAACCAGAAAGCTTTTGAATGGGTCTTGTCATGACCTAGAGTTCATGGGACCTAGGGCCTGTTACTAAACCCTAGGCAGATGAAGAGAGCAAGAATGCACCATAAGTTTCTAGGCTTCGAATAGATTTTAGACTTTGGAACGCTCCAGATATATACGCCGTTCGGGTTATAGTTAGTTACACCTTCCATTGACAACGACGCTCGGTGTGGGGCGGTCGGTTGGGTTGCCTCATGTCCACCTAGAATTTCCACAAATTTTGCCTTGCAGCTAAAGTTAAGCTTTCTTCATGGTTCACCTCATGTTATGCCTGCAACGCCAATAGGGCCTCTAGCTGCACTTTTCGCGGTGATCCCAAGCAGCTGCTGAGTCGTTTATCGCAAATCTCTTACCATTACCGACAAAGCAGCGCCACTCGTGAAGAAGATTCTCAAGCAGAGTGTCAGGTTGTTTCGGATCTTGGGAAATTGATCGTAAACAAGAGTCGGACAAGAAGCTTCATTTGGACATCACATCGCTGTAGTCGAACCAAATCGCTTTCTGTAATCTAACTAGACCGAGTGAGAAGACCTCACTCTAAAGGTGCCCTTTCCAGCATCATGATAGAGGACGACGCCTACCGACTCTCAACACAATACCGACTTTGGTCTTTCACATCTTCTCAACTCACTGAGCAGCGACGACAGACGAATCATTTGGCGGCTGAGAAGGTACGCACACAGTTCCGGCGGTCAAGGTTGTCGCATCAAAACGCCCCAATCAGTAACTGGGCTTCACAAAGTGAAACCGCGCCACCCGTCGATGGAAGTGTCGACTTGAGCGAGATCGAGCAAGCCATACTGACATCAGAAGATGAAGTCAGGCTGGTCAACTGGGGAGTTAGGAAGGTACAAGACATTGCGGAGATAATTAGTCAAGCAAGGGATCGCGAGGGGAGGGTTGGGAGGTATCGCATACGATCCAACGTGGTGGTGAGTTTCCTTTCTCTCTAATCAAGATGGAAACCAATTCCAGGGACAAAGGCATGCACAGTGGCCCTACGAAAGAGCAAGATGGGAAAAAGGGCGAAACTAATGTTCCCTACCTAGGCAACCGCTTCTCAACTACTCCGCCGCTTTTACCTCACGACTTCGCCCATGTCATACCACCCTCGACCGTTGCTGTCCACATTTCTACTCCTCGCCGCCAAGGCAGAGCACTTCTACTTACCCGTCCCCGTCATCACTTCCTCACTACGTGCCGAGCTGGATGTTTCCATCACAGACGAGAGCGTCAAAGCACCAGAATTTCTCATCTTGCAGGCCTTACGCTTCACTCTAGACGTGAGACATCCGCACCGAGGCCTCCCCGGCGTGGTCGGTGACGTGAAACGACTAGTCAAAGAGGGCAAATTCGCACCCGCCGGCGGGGAGGGCCGAGTCAGCGAGGTGGCAGGCAAGGTGAAGCAACTGTTAGCAAGGGATGTACAGGGTACCGACGCCTATTTCCTCTACACTCCCAGTCAGATATGTTTAGCGGCATGGAAGATAGCCGACGGCGAGTTGTTCGATGCTTATTTGCACGCAAAGCTCGCTGAGCTATCCGCCAGTCACAGCGCTGCCTCTGCTTCTGCTTCAGCCAACGCCCAATGGCACGCGCCCGGCTCTCTCCCCGTCGGATTTGCCGATCAGCTGCGGTCAACCATTGATGATTGTGCGAAGCTCATCACCGCGACGTATCATGATCCGGATGACAAGGCAAGTCGTAAGGTGCTCAATCGGATCAATAAGAAATTGATGGTGTGCGCCGATCCGGACAAGGTGGACATTGTGGCGGTGATGAGAGCGAAGAAGGCCGAGAAGAGGGATGGCAGTGACAGTGAGAAGGAAGAGAAGAGGAAGAAGAGGAGGCTTGAAGCGGAGAAGGATGCGGATGTATTTGGAGGCAAGTTGAAAGATGTGGGTTGAAAGGACTCGGGCATAGAGCTCAACATGTAATAACGATGATAATGACAATTACTAAGAAGACCACGATGAAAGCTTTTGAGCAATAAGTGACTGAAGATTTTTGATTGACTTGAGAACATGTCACGTAACTATGCGCCTAAAGATGCTCTAACTCCGATTAACTTACCTATACCAATCCAGGTTCGATGGCCCAAATGTCCAGTAGCAGCAGCGGAAAACATCAACATGACTCAAACTGCCTCCACTTTACTTAGTAGTTCCTCTGATACTCCCCCTTCTCATTCCAGGCTCTCCTCTGCTCACCACCCTCCGCATACGCAGGCGCAGGTAAGGCCCTCTCACTCGCCACGGGCCCCTTCTTCTCCTGCTGGTAGTTCGGCTCGTAGTCATAGTAGCGTTCCTTCTGCTCCGGCTGTTGCGGGCGACCGTTGAGAAAACCCTCGCTCGTCTCTCGGCTCTGGCTTTGGGGGCCTTGCTGCCCTGGGTACTGCGAATCAGAATAAGGCTGTTGCTGTTGTGGTCCATGACGACCGCAGTGATGGCAACCGTTTTGATTGCTGTTCTTGTTTTTTTCGTTGAGCTTTTTGATGGCATAGTAGCCGGCGCCGCCGATGAGAGCGAGTTTGAAGATTCCCATTGTGATTGATATATTTAGAGATGAGTGTAAGTGAGTGAGTGAGTGTATGTATGTATAGGAGTAGGTAAATAGGATGTGTAGGAGTTGGTGTCGATTAGTTGTTGTTTAGACTTTGATGGTATGGTGGTTTGCTGTGTTGTGTTGTGAGGATTCTCAGGCACAGCAGAGGAATCATCCGGTTGATATATACCTGCCAGCCTGACTGCTTTTACGATTATTTCTCAAGGCCCATTCCAAGACCAATGTTCGGTGTTAGGTTCGGTCGTATCGCCACCTCCACGCCGAGCTGGTATGTGGCGCAGCAGGAATAGCCAATCGTAGGGCAGTAAATGGGAGCAGCCTGTCTTGCAGTGCCCTGTCACCACATCAAAGTGTGGATACAACCAAGCATATGGCGACGCGTTGCATTGTCTATTATAATCCTGGAATGAGGGCTGCCTGCCCAGAGGTGCGGCGATTGTCGACAGGCGAACGAAGCCGTCTATTCACTTAGAGCGGCTGTGTCACCTGTACGGCATTCAGAACGAGTAGGCCTATCAAGACGAGACAAGGCAACATTAATGGTTTTCACTCATTATGCTCTTCTAGCGGTTATGACAATAGTGGCCTATCTGCAGGCCCTGTTCATTGGTACTTTCACCCAGTTGACACTCTTGTGCTAACCCAGATCTTCCATGTCCCAAATCGACATCTCTGATGGGAAACAGCTAGCGATCGCATCTAGCCACATCGACTGTTTCTTTTGTTAGCACTCTATTTCTGTTACCATTGGTAGTATGCTTCCACGCAACGAGCCTGGAGACGGAAAAGATGGTTGGTGACTGCGAGTGCGACTCTGCAAACCATGGCCCTATTGAGAGTCTGGACTCTTGTATGTGATGGTTTCTATGGTGACCGTTGTAGTAATAACAGCAACTTAGTAGGTTCGAGCTTGATGTGTGCTGGCTAGTCATTGTAGACCCGAGAGTCTTGGAAACCTGGTCGACATAATACTAAGCTGGATTCCTAGCAAACTGGAGACGGTTTACTTGGGATCTCCAGCAGGCGAGGACCGAGGAAGACTACTCTCAGAATACAAAACAGGAGCTGTAGTTAATAGTACAGGTAAGAGTAGGAAAAGACAATACATTCAAGTCACCATATACTGTAGCTCTGCAGATGCTGAAGGCAATCCGCAGGTTCCCAGCCTGCACCACGGAGAGGTTAAAGTCATCGCAGACCTGAAGCCCCTACGATTGCAGGCGGGAGTATCAGAGTTCATCTGCATCCTTGTCCTAGGACTTCCTGCTGTCCTAGGATCTCTGGGATTAACGTGGGGACTGATGCCACTATAATTGTAAGTGGAAGCGTCACCAGGGTTTCTGCATTAATTGGTCCTAGGACTTGCTGCTGTCCTAGAATCTCTGGGTATGATTGGCATCTTGCTGGTGCCTGCGCCACGAAACCTCGTCGCCAGCGCTAGCGGCATCTGGTCCTGGGATCTAGCAGTATCCTAGGACTTGTAGGTAGGGGCCTGCGGCGACTAGCTACGATTGCAGGTGCAAATGTCATCAAGGTCCCCCACAATAATATAAGTAATAAATAATAAAGGACACCAGCCATGCCAAGACGATCTACAGCCAGCGATATCACGCGCTAATAATTGTTTGCCATGTTCGCCCAGTCACACCTAATCATGCGATGGCTTCTACGCCATTCGGTGCGCAACATTGCGCTCTAATACGAGTTGAGACCAGATCTAATTGTCTATCTGTCTGTCTGTCTCTAGAGGAGATTCTCGAAGCTCCAGATGAAACGTAGTAGATAAGTACCAAAACCTCAAGAGAATACTCAGCAGCCAATCATATCGCTTGATAGAGTGGATTATACTAAACCTAATCCAGTGATCGGCCCTCTTTCCTCCATTTCCTCCCACAACATGTTCCACTTCTACAAGTACACGAAGAATCCGTATACAGTACGCTAGTATCCAATCATCAACGATTCCAGCCCTTCCCTTCATTTCGCCCTCAATTTCACCTCCGAGCATGGCTTCCTTGGATCAATTTGGTGCAATGTCAACTTTCTACAGAGTACAACCTGGAGAAACTTGATAACCCCCACAATCCCATGGCATCAGGAGATCTTTCTTCATGGAATAACAGCTGATCCGGTCGCTACAGAAGCTGTGCCGCAAGCTTGACAAGAGCAGGGGCGGATGCATAACCTCCACAGTCCATGGTAGAGGAGACCCCTGCACTGTGAACGGTTTTTTTCATGGGAATTCCGACTGATCTGGCTGGTACAGAGCTGTACTGCAACTGGACAAGAGCAAGGAAGAACTTTTACAGCGGATTCAGCTAGGCTTGAAGTTGCGGCTATTTGATAACCTCCACAATCCGAGGATACTCCTGCAGTGTGAGCATCTTCCATGGGAGACCAGCCGATCCGGTCGCTAGTCCCAGCTCCCAGCAGCTTCGCGAGAACGACCGTCGGACGTGTTCGAGGATCACGGCCACAAGTTGGCATCGTTGGCTCTCCGACATGGATATGGGTAATATCCTTTCTGCCAGTCGCAGTCCATACTCCGCAGTACTCCAGGAGCTGGCTGAAATGAGGAGCAGCACTTCCCGTAGCATGCTCCTTGCCATAACACACCGAAGGAACTCATTCAGAAGCAAATCTTGATCCATAACCGTGACACTCCACCTTTGTGGCGTCAGGAAGTCAGGTGCTCTTTCGTTCTGTTCACCATCAATGTTAAGAGATCGACTTTCATGCTTCCTGGCCAGACGGATTCGGGCCTAGACTGGAGACTACTGACAATAGTGACGCCTCGTTTCCGTGAAGTTGTGGACTCATCTTAGCTCACGCTTTTCAGCGCTTGACACCGGACACCGCGCGAAGGTGTGAGTCCACCGTCTCGCAGGCTGTTGCTATGTACCGCTTTTTTTGTGCCGCCTGCGCTCTCGTGCTCATGGAGGGCGGCGAGGCCTCTGCCTCGGTTTTGATCGGGTCCCCCGCACTAGTCCCGCACTAGTTAGATGCTCCACGTTCTCTGGTACATGGATTAATTTTTGTGGAACTAGCGATTTAGTGTTTTTAGTGCCATCGCTGTCCTAAATTTCCAGCAATAAGTGGAGTCAAGGGTTAAAAAGTTGACAACTCAAATGGTGCCAGGAATCGCCAATTACCTGCCAGTAGCAAAATGTCTAACTTAATATGGCTAAATATGTAATTAGTGCAATTTCTGAGTTCGACAAAAATTAATCCTCGTAACAGAGTACCTCGGTTTAGACTGGGTCCCCGCAATCGTAAGTGATTCGTGAAGTGCATCAACACCTCCATGTTTGTCTGCAGTAGAAGAATGCATAATAGAGCCTCATCCCATATCTATTATCTCTCTAAAAGAGAAGAGGGCGAATCATCTATCACAGATCCTTACATTGAAAATGACTTCGATTGTGGATTCCAACATCCATGGGTCTACTGTCAACAATGCAGTTACCGCCGCGTGTGTAGCATCCGGTGCTGTCGTTGTGATCTACGTCGTTCTTTGCTCGTCTTTCCGTTTTCGACGGGTCCGACACAGGCAGAAAATGCTTAATTATTCAGACCGCAAGTCATTATCTGAAATGACGAATGTTGAAGCCCAAAGTATTCTCCAAGAACTTTCACAATGGGAGTTTCCTACTCTATTGAGGACCTCCTTACAGTTTGCACTGTTTAAGGTGTGTATTGCTATTATTTACTATATTGGGATGCTACTAATGCAGACAAAATTCTGTAACAGACTTACGGGATCCCAACCATCTCCGCCCTCTTGGTAGCTACTCGCATGTTCAGCACTCCTGAGAATGCAAGCAAGCGATATGAAGATACAGGTATATTGATAGGAGAGTACCTCGCCCACCACCCGCAAGCCGAACGGACTCTGAAATCGATCGCACGGATGAACTATCTGCACAGCCCTTATGTCAAGTCTGGAAAGATCACAAATGAAGATTTCCTCTATACTCTGAGCGTCTTTATAACAGAGCCCATCTACTGGATCAATCAATTCGAGTGGAGGACTCTGACTGAGTACGAAGTGTGTGCTCTCGGTACGTTTTGGAAGAGCATTGGTGATGCCATGGGAATCAATTACAAGGGTCATCTTAAACGTGAGACGTGGCAAGATGGCATCGAGTTCTGCGAAGATATAAAGGAATGGGCCCAGCACTATGAAGCGAAGAAAATGGTTCCTACCGCAACCAACAAGCAAACCGCCAACGAGCTTGTGCCTTTGCTGCTTCACTATGTTCCTCGGGCCCTGATTCCTTTCTCTCGGCAAGTGGTCGGCGTTCTGATGGGCGAACGCCTTCGGTGGGCGATGATGTAAGTTTGTTCCAATGGTCACTCTTAATCCAACCAATGCGGTATTAATTGAGATTGTCGCTTACAGGTATCCGGAGCCGCCTGCCTTTGCCCATGCTGTAACCTTTACCTTTTTGTCGCTGAGGTGTTTTGTTCTCCGCTATCTGGCACTGCCACGGATTTTCCCCGTCGAAGAGTTTAGCGAGAAAGATCCCAAGACTGGGAGGTACCACCACAACCACTATCTTGTTCATCCCTACTATGTCAAGCCATCATTAATCAATCGATGGGGCCCGACTGCTTGGATTTCCTGGGCTTTGGGTGGAATTGTTCCTGGTGGCACGAATGGTAAAAAATATTATCCAGAGGGGTATCTTTTTGAGGAGATCGGCCCAGATAGAAAAAGAGGTGCTGGTAAGGAGGAAATGCGCGTTTTTGAGCACAACATTCAAGAGGCGAGGCCATTGGGCTGTCCGTTCACTACTAGCAGATAGTAAAGCTTCTTTCCGTACCCTCCGGGCTAAAACACACTGCCAACTCATTTGTGCTGGTATAGAGGGAGTCCAGCTCGTGGAGACGAAGCGTACTGTCCCTTGCGGTTGATGCACTTACATGGTCACTGGGGGCGGACTGAAAACCGCGCAGTCCCGAGAATAATCATAGGAAGGTGTACAATATCCAGCCCACCATCAGACTTTACTTGCATCCGGCGCGCCGTACAGACTATCCTCCTGCATCCTAGTCGTGCACTGCCCTATGAGGGAGGCCCGGAAGAGACTCTAAGGGGGTCGTCACCAACACATCCGCCCGATTGGTTGCTGGACTGCGTCGCAACCTGCGCTCGCTTGCGGGCGAAACATCTACCCTACCTCGTTAGAGGTCGTTGTCGACGTAGCTCTCCTCAGTGGTGTGAGCCAGTAATGGCTCCGTGCCTGCTTGGCTTTTCCACTCACATCTCAAAGTGCTGCCTCTGAATTCATGTCACCCTGTGCAGTGGCCACATCTTTGGGGAGCACTACACTGAGTACACACCGATGCGACCGTAGTGGTATGTAATAATATACTTGCCCAGAGGACATCAACAGGTATAAGGATGGCCCGTCCTCACCGCGCGTCGCTCACGATTCCATTACTCCTTAGCGCCAAGCCGCTAATATATAGGCAACAACCAATCAGATTGTTCATTATCGGCACTAATTCTCGAACTATTCTTGCTGTCTCAATCGACACCTTGTTGATCGTAAGCATGGCATCATTGTACCCCTCTTCAAAGGTCTTATAGACAGGTTTATCATCGATCCCAGTGGCAAAAAGTGCAGCCTGTAACTACCAAGCAGAAGAGGAAGAACATGTCACTAGCGAGAGATAGCGTATATATGTATTCAATGATGGATTGTCAACCATTCGGTGCGCCTCTTGCGCTCTGTACGTGAGATCAGCTCTTGTATTGTCTATCTGTCTATCTCGGGAGGAGATTCTCGAAGCTACTGATGAAACGTGGCAGATGAGTGCCAAGACCTCAAGAATACCAAGCAGCCAATAATATCGCTTGATGGAGTAGATCGGACTAAACCTAATCCAGTGATCGGGCCTCTTTCCTCCATTTCGTCCCACATTCAAGTGGGACCAACTTGGAGCTTTGTCTTCCACCAGAGCCATCGAAAAGAGGTGGGCGGAGATTCAGCATGCCGCGCAAGGGGGACCACAAGACCGACAGGTTTAAGTGTTGACATTGAGCCGGGCCTTAGGGAACCCGCCATATCCAAAACGGAGGCCATCGTCTAAAGTTGAAGAAAAAGTGTTTTGAATGAAAGCAGAAGAGGAAAGGAAAGAGCGCAGGCTCATGGTAGACTCAGTGAGCGGCTGAGGGAGCAGTAGGTGAGGTGAGGATGAGCAAAGCGGCGAGCGGGCTAGTTACTGTATAATGGGATGACACTTGGCAGGATTTTGGCTCCTGATTTACCATTGTAGACAATCACCAAAGTCTTGTCATGGATTCTCAATGTTTTTTGGAAAACTCTGATGCACCTGCTTGAACTACTAGCCATTGTCTATTCTTTTTGATGATTCTGCATCAATAATTTCTTCCCCAAAGGCAGGAGTGCTGCACCAAAGTCAGGCGCCAGGTACAACACCCCCACACTAATAATGCCTAAAAATTACCCCTCTTCTTTGGAGTTGGCCTGCAAGTGATACTTTAATACAAATACCTTATCTCCCTAACTTAGTACCCTCTCCCTCTCAACATCATCAACAGACTCAAATCAAATCACAAAAGCAACATTTGTAAGCCCGAAATCACCATGTCATCCAAAGGCGGCAGCGGAAACAGCAGTGGTGGTGGTGGCTACTCCTACAAAAGCTCCGGCACGAACAGCCAGGTACGTGGCAACTTATATCAGGCATTGCTGTCCCCCTTTGCTGACCCTTGATTTGTTTTACAGGGCAACCACTACTGTGCCCGAGACTACGGCTCTGGGGCGGCGAACTCGAACTCGTACCACTATTCCAACTCGTAAGTTCCAGAAGCTAGCTCACTTATCTTTTATATCAATAATCCAAAGTGACCGAACATACGCGTGGCTGACCATCACAACGTAGAGACGGTAGCTACTACTACTCGAACCCAAATGGGTCTACGTACTACAACAATGGTCAGGGCGGGAGCTCGTACACGCCTCCTGGGGGGAAGAAATGAAAATGACAACGGATTGGTAGAGATGGTGCAAGGCTAGGGCCTAGCACGATATACTTTTCGGATTTATTGTAGCACACAGTCATGGTCACTACAAACGGATTGAAACATGCCCACGGCAGGCACACGGTGACAGGTTGCCGCGAGTCAATTCGTTGACCGCCTTGTATCAGAGGTCCTAGGACTAGAATCATGCTCTAGGACTAACTAAGAACCCAACACATTTCTCGGATGGCCTCTTTGCATAGTCGCTGTAATAATCTCCCAATTTGGCCTGCTTGACCAACTGGCCGACCGCCTGCTTCGGAGTCCAAACTTGATGCTCTCGAGCTACGTAGAATCTTGGCATTAGCCAGCCGCATAGACAAGGTAGTCTGTCTTGCAACTTGTTGTGTAGAAGGGCGGGTATCTGTTGCTACACTGCCGGCACAGGAGGCCCGTGACCAAGGCCCACATTAGCGGAGAAGCCTTAAAGATGTGCGGTTTCCTCCTGCCAGTTCCTCCTGTCAGTTCCTGCCCCTGGCCCTTGCCCTTAGATTGCTCATTTAATTGAGTAGTGGTAACTATACTCATTGCAGCCTTTTATCAGCTGTAAGGCCAAGTATTCTAGCCTCTGACTTGACGATATCAGGGACCTCATCCTCAAGAGACGGCCGATGTGGCTTCCAGCCCAACAACTTCCTTGCCCTAATAGCCTCGCCTCTGGACGTGGTGCCTACCAGGTAATGCCCACTTTCAAGGAACTTCTGCACTTCCTCCAGACCAAGACTGTTAGCAGTGGATTCAGGTAGGAACCCTTGCTTGTGTGCCTCCTCGGCCACATTCCTCAATATCTCACCCCAGACAAACCTGCCATTTTCCGCAAGATAGTAACCCTGATCATTCCACGTGGCCGGGGCACCGTCGACACTACCGGCAGCAGCTTCTCCCAGCAAGATGTACAGATCGGACAGATCGTGCACGTGGACCTCATGCCAGACATTCTTACCCTTGCCTATGACGAACCCCTTTTTGTGCTTCAGTATCGCCTCTGTAGCACGATAGACCTGGATGGACCGAGTGTTATCCGGGCCTCGACCGGGGCCGTAGATGGTCGGTGGGCTGACAATCGCGGTCTTGATGGTGTCGGAGCCGGCAGCGAGGACGATCTTGTCGACGTTGCGATGCAGCGCGTCATCGGGCAGGTTGGTCAGCTCCACAATGCCATCCCAGTCGTTGTACACGTTGAGGAAATCATCGCCGAAGCGGCCGGTCGACATCGTCTCGTGGGTTAGAATACCCGTGCCGCTGGTGTGGATGTAGAAACCATGGGTCTTCTTCTTTTGAAGGCCTTTCACAATCGCCGTGGTTCCGGGCACGTCGTCGGCCGAGTCAGCAAAGTGGTAGATAATGTCGGCTTTGGCGGCTTCGTCTTCAATCACGTTCCCGGCGGATTGTGTGGTGCCGTAGACTAGTTTGACCTTAGGAAAGGCGGCGGTTACCTTGGCCCCTTTGTCGCTGTTGCGCACGAGCGCGGTGATGTCCCAGTCGGGGTGTTTCTGGACCAGCGCGTAGAGGAAGTCTCCGCCGATGTAGCCGGTTGCGCCTGTTGTGAAGACCTTGGGTGCCATGGAGAAGGGCGTTTAGTATAGTATTGAGAACCGAGGAGTTGTAATGCTGTTGTAATATGATAGTAAAACTATATGAACTCAACTTACAGATTGGAATAATCAGCTGGGAAGATGACAATAAATCTGTTCAGGTCAGCGTTTCTTTATAGTAGTCGCGGCAGTAGAGGCATATTATATACTAAGCATGCCATGGAATGGTTACTTGAATCTGTTCGTATGTGAGCATCGGGCTCATTTCCCCTTGTGGAAGTGATGACCAATGAATGAGTGGAGGTGTATGGTGGCCCATTAGTGAGTTTGGTCGCCTCGCTTACATTGGTCAACTGTCAATTGCGCAACTGTCAACTGCGCCAATGTCAACTGCGCAACTGTCGATTCTGTCCACCACCATACAATCACCGGCTGCAAATATAGGCCCAGGAATCCCCAGTAATCAGCGGTACAGATATCTGAGAGCATATACTCTATTCCTACCTGCTGCTACCTCCTACTACAACTATCTTACTGCCTACCCGCTGTATATCGTGTAGGATACGCGATACAGGGAGGTGCTGGAACAACAGTGATCCAATCCGCAATCCGCGGATCAGATCATTATTGTTCCAGTGACAGCCCCCCTGCGCCCAGTATCTAGCCTGACCCAAACCACCAGATACAATACAGCAATCTGGCTCAGCAAGCAAGATCAATTGCGGCAGACTACCCCCCTTCCCCTTTCCTAGTATGATCCGCAACTACTATCAGCCTATCGGCCTAGTAGTGCTATCCTACCATACTTCATCCTTCTATCCCCACCTATCAGGAATCACTACCAGATTCCTGCTCCTGCCCGTGTACTGCAGCCTTGTCCTCACTGCCAGGATCTGGATTATTCAATAGCTATATACTATCAATGTTGTGCTCTATATAGTAGAAGAACAAGCGCTTACTATATATAGCTTGCTCCACTATCTGTACCTGTTCCTAGGCCTAGGAAACCAACCCCTTAGCCTACTCTCTCTACACTATAATATATATACAGTGCTCCTGGTCTATACTAAGGAGAAGCTTCTGCTTATCAAGCATAACAACAGGGTTATTATACTTATAGTGATAAACCAGAGTATCAGAGAGAGGTAATAGTCCTACTAGTAGAACTACTGTAGGAAAGGCAAAGAGTAGAGCTCTATACTTGTTGGGGAGACTAGATAATATGCACAGTCCGGTACTTAGATATGAGTGGGTAGTGGCTAAATCTGACTAGCTACCTCCCTTAGGGACCTCAAGGGTCTTGTGATCTGATTATATAGCTACAAACCATGGTAGTATAGTATGGTGTACATAGCAGGCAGGTCCCTTAGCACTATATAGAAGATAAGGCTATATAATCCTTACTTCTAGTGCTCTATAAGGAATAGGTATCTAGTCAATATTAAATATCTCCTTATCTACTACTATGAATTCTCTATTAGAAATTTTGTGTATATACCCCCCTAACTTAGTACTGTACTATATAAGTAGCTAATACTACTTCTCCAGATACTTAGCCTTATATATTCCTGGCAGGATAATTATATAATTATCTATCTGCTCATTATCTAGTGAGATACTACCTTGAATCTAGTAGTGTCTATACTTAGATTTAATAAGCTCTGGTAGATTAATATTGATATAATAAAATAATGTTGAATCTCCCGGCTACTGGGATTTATAGTAGTATAGATAGCTGACTAGATAGTGATTCTGATCAGTATATAAGGCAATATATACCAGGTAATACAGCGGGTCCTGTCGCATAACCTGCTGTATAATAGAGTAAAACATTGTTCGGAGCTAACTATAGTTAGGCTTCTAATTAATTATATATATATAGTATATATATATATTGAACTCTATCTTATCTACTCCTAAGATTGAAAGTCCTAAGATAGATAATGATGAGCTAGCTACTAATAGCTCCTTCTACCAGTTAAATATTAGTAGATTAATACTACTATCTGTCTCCTAGCGCTGAAGGTTGATACTGACAAAATGTATGATATCCTGTTATATCTTACTATTAACTATAACCTGAAGATACTGGGTACTATATAGGAAGCAGTACAGACCAAGCTGATCCGAGGGATAAATAGGGCGCTTATTCTTATAAAACTACTAGTAGGTTGACTTAGTAGTTTTTAAGTCCCCTAGCTTGCTGCTGGAACTGGCTGTTGCTCATTCCCTAGCTCGCTATACCAGGTCTTCTCTTAATAGACCCTTTGTCTTCATACCTAACTTACTGATAAGGGCCTAGATATAACGAAAGTATATATCCTGGTAATATATAGTATTTTGTCAGCTGGTAACCAGACAGGTCTAGCCACTGATATCCAGCTTGCTATGTATAGCTACTTGATCGCGAAGGGTTCAGACTGTGGGTAGGCAACCGCAGGGAAGAGCCTTGCTCTTGCTGCAGCTGTTGCTGTCATGATGTAGATAGTAGCGCTTAGTACTATAATCCTCCACTCTATCTATATCCTCCTCTTGCTCCTCCTCCTATGCTTCTGACTCTGATTCCTACTCACTGAGGACAGGACAGGCACCGCGATACCGGCCCTAGTGTATAGCACCAGATTATAGCTGACTACTGCCAAGTTGAGCCCTATCCTCAGCTTCCCTATCTGTCTCAGTACTATCCTGTATATCAGGGACAGCGACATCACTGTCCTGATCCTCCAGGACCTGTAGCTACTTATCTATACCCTCTATAATAATAAGGCCGGATAGTCTGTGATATCGCAGTCCCAGGCGAATCGCCGCCGCCTCCAAATCTGTGCGGCTCTCACACCGCCTATCTCGCAGCCACTCTCTAGCCTTACTGAAGTCAGATATAACTAGCTCCTTCTTATTAGATCTTCCCTAGCTAGGGTTCTCCAAATGGTCTAATATTGCTTCTCTGAGGAGAGTAATAGTGATATAGACCTTGACTCAGGAGCTGGTTACCTAGTTGAAGAGAGAGTGATAGGCCTTAATAGTGGTACCGCTGACAGCTTCAAGTGAAGGGAACAGCACTTTGAAGATATCTACGCTGACAGTACCCTCAATTACTTTGGCAGCAGTTTCCTTCTTATCTATTGTAGTGCGATAGGCTCGAGCGCCCTCTCTTACCTCTGACTAAGCAGGTAAGCTACCATCTACCTTCCTACCAAACCCTAGTGTAAGAGTATCCCTATGCTGCGTAAGTATAGGAGGGCTGTTGAGATGTTCTAGGCCGGGTGTCTAGCGAGCAACAG